>PVKM010000736.1:0-95270 GCA_004027735.1 Carollia perspicillata
CATCATCACCAAGCCCTTACTATATGAAATGTTAAAGGGACTTACCTAAGAAAAAGAAGATAAAAATATGAACAGTAAAAGGACAGCAAATTCACAGTTATTAACATCCACACCTAAAACAAAAGCAGACTAAGCGGTCACCTAAAACAGGAGCAGAGCCACAGAAATGGAGGTCACATGGAAGTTTAGCAACAGGGGAATGGGAGGAGAGGGTGGGGAGAAGTTACAGAGAATAAGTAGCATAGACGGTGGGGAGAAAATAGACAGGGGGAGGGCAAAAGTAGTGTGGGAAATGTAGAAGCTAAAGAACTTATGATACATGGATATGAACTAAAGAGGGGAAGTATGGGTGGGAGGGGGTGTGCAGGGTGGAGGGGAGTGAAGGGGGAAATGGGAGAACTGTAATGGCATAATCAATAAAATAAAAAATTAAAATTAAAATAAATAAAAAAGAAAGAAGAATGTGGATAGAAAAGACAAAAGGCCTAAGATCTAACCATGGAGCACTTCTATATTAAGGAGTCAGGAGATGGGAAATCAGCAATCCTTAGGAGATTGAGAAAGTACAAGTGGTGCAGTTGCAGGAGAATCCGGAGGGCATAGCATCCCGAAAAACAAATAAAGAGTGTTTTAATCAGGTGGCAGTCACTCTCTGTCAAATGCCAATGAGAGACCACCAGCAAATAAGTTAACCACTGAACCACTGAAATTTGCTACATAGAAGTCATAGGTGACACTGACAGGTAATTCAGGTAAAATGGTGAGGTTAAAATAAGGTGTGATAGAAGTGGGTTTAAGGGAAAGTAGGAGAACAGAAATTATAATGAGCAATTACAGACAACTGATACTATAAAACTGTATTTTTCTTGTTCCTATGGCCCAGTTTTGTATGGTTAAATGTCATGTGAAATTTAAAAAAGAAGTATGACAAGAGGACGCCATTACAGTCAGAGGTAAAGAAAACCAATATGGTTTCACAAAAGTAAAGGAAAAATGCCTTGCCTGGTGTGGCTCAGTGGACTGAGTGCGGGCCTGCAAACCAAAGGGTTGCCAGTTCCACTCCTAGTCAGAGCACATGCATGGGTTGCAGGCTGAGTACCCAGTACGGGGCACATGAGAGGCAACCACACATTGATATTTCTCTCCCTTTCTCCTTCCCTTCCCCCTCTCTAAAAATAAATAAATAAAATCTTTAAAAAAATAAAAGAAAGAAATAAAATATAGTAAGTATCGACTACATCATACCCATTAAAAAGGCTACTACCACAAAAAACAGAAAGGAACAATTATTGGTGAGGATATAGAGAAAGTAGAACCCTTAAGCAGTGCTGGTGGGCATGTAAAATGGTATAGCCACTGTGGAAAACAGTATGGTGGTTCCTCAAAATATTAAAAATACAACTGTTGTATGATCCAGCAATTCCACTTCTAGAATTTTCAATTCCACCCAAAAGAACTGAAAGCACAGTCTCAAAGAGATATAAATACCAATGTTCATAGGAGAATTATTTGCAACAGCTAAAATGTGAAGCAACTCAAGTGGTTCACTGAAAGATGAATAGCCAATCCAAATGTAGTATATATATACAATGCAGTATTACTGAGACTTAAAAAGAAAGTTCTGACACATGAGAAACATGAATAAACGTTGAGGATATTATACTTAGTGAAACAACCTGGTCACAATAAGTCAAACACTGTATGATTCCACTTATATGAAGTATGCAGAGTAGGGAAAAATCAGAGACAGAAAGTAGAATGGTGGTAAGTAGGGGCTGGAGGAAAAGAGAAAATGAGAAGTTCTAGTTTAATGGGTACCAAGCTGCAGTTTTAAAAGATGAAGAGAGTTATAGAGACGGATGGTGGTGATGGAAGCACATTACGAATACATTTAATACCATTAAGCACTGTACGTTTAAAAACGGTTAAGTTAGTAAAATCTGTTTTTATGTGTACTTTACCACAATAAGAAAAAATTAGAAAAAAAAATAAAAATAATGAGCAGATGAGAGCACAGAGTTTAAGGCTGAATATTCTAGCAGCTGTCATCATGAAAGAGTTACTCTGTCAGGGTCTTACAAAAGTTAACAAGCAGTGTGGGTTTCAAAAGAAACTACATATAGAGGTATGAAAAAGAACACAAAATGGGACAAAAAAATTAAACCCACAAAAAGGTTTTATTCCTGGCTCAGTGATAAGTAACCCTCATTGAATATTTAATCTTGCTCCTTTCCTAGGAAAGGGGCTAAGAGAGTAACAGACACCTGTGCGCCTTACAGTCCGGGCCAAAATCTCATACCTGATGTCCACTCTAAGTTTAGGGTAATACTGAGACACATATTTTCTGATGAGACTGTAGGAAGCTTCTTTAGGTTCACAAAGGCGAGTGAAGGCCAGTGGGAGGATGTCCTCCAATTTTACTTGTGGTTCTGGATCCACTGCAGAGCTCCTGTTCTGAAATGTAATATCAAAATTATCATTAGACAATAAACAGCTTTTCTAGTCAAATGTTTCTATATTCAACTCAAAGGCTTTTCTAAGTTGGTTGTCAAATCAACTAACCAACGCAAAACTATCACTTCACATTCAAACAAATCATATCACAGTGGTGGAATGTTAGTTGCATGGCAATTTAAGATAAAAATTTCAGACTAAGTTAAATACAAAGGAATGATAAGACTTTAAAGTCTTAGTTCATTCTTAGCCTTCAATACAAAAAATGAAAAGGATCACGGAGTACTCAAGAGCAGTATACAGAAGTTCACTTTGAAAGTGCTGGCCAGTTTTATGGGGGAAAAACGCAGAAAAATCTCCAGAGTTGTTAAAAAAAAAAAAAAGTAAGAAGTACTCATGATTTCAATTACTGACATAAGGAAATACTAGATGTTTCACTTTATTATTGTATATTTTCCATAAATGAAATTATGTATCTTGGGGAGGACACTTAGTATTTATAAAAAAAGAGAAGAAAAACTGGCTGTGGATGTAGTTCTGGGGTATAATACTGAATAAGAATGTCCCTAATTTGCCTCTTCTAGTTTAATCAGCAAATTACTTGTCATCTCTCTAGGACTTAGTAGAAAGGCCAGCCTGACACAGTGCCTGGCACAAAGTTGCTATTTTGAGTGAGTAGTCAGAGTATCACAGCATACCATCAGACTGTGGAACAGACTTCTTACCTTTCTGTTTCTGGATTTCTGAGGGGTTTTTCTGGATTTCTGGACCACAACAAAACTCCCAGAAGCACCTTTCCCTTTTACCTAAAGTAAATTAATTTTAGTTACAATAACCCGTATTTTTATTTTTAATTATTCTGGTATTCATATTTATAACTTTATTCCAGATAAGCAAATTACAGGGCATAGTGATACAAGAACTACTGTAAAATGCTGTTCGATTTGTCAGAGGAAACAAAACAAAACAGAAAACCCCCAATGGATTAGTCAAAAGACTTGGGATTGAATCCTATGCATGGTACCATCTAGCTCTTCAATAATGGACAACTCTGTAAACCTCTGAGCTTTTGGTTCTTCGCCTACAAAACTGGGGAAGAATGCTGATACAGATTAAACAGTCAACTGTAAGCTTTCAAAAAATAAAAATAAAAAGTCTCATGGAAGGAAGGGACACAATCTCCTGGGGCAAATGGGGGAAAAAAATCTCTATCTTCAAAGGAAGATAGCTAGTTGGCAAAAGTGTACAGCCTAGTTGATCTCAGGCCATAATGCTTCCCACAGTTTGCCCATTAGAGATTATTCCTGCATATGGGAAAGGTTATGTAAGTCACACCACATATTTCCAGTTTACAAAGCACTTCCAGACTTCTAAAGTTCATTTACATTAACCGGAGTCCCCCACACTTTAGCTTTACCTACCCTGCTATGAATATAGCAGTTCAGCTGAAATACTTGTAGCCTATACAATGTTTAAGCATCAAATGGAGGGTCAGGCTATGAGGCAAGAATAGGTCATGAGCCATATTTTCATTAAAAAAAACGTAAAGTCAGCTCATAAATTGTGCTGACATACATTATGATATAGGACAGGTGTTTGTTTTAATTATATTGGTTAGATAGTATCTTTTAATCAATGATTATTTTAAAGGCCACTTAAATATCGGTTTTACAACATTCGGAAGAAGCTGCTGTGGGATGTAAGCTCCACACAGCGGGTGTCTGTTTTCCTCCCTGACGGACACACAAGCACCTGGAACAAGGAGACACTCAACACACACTTGTGCAATTAAGTACTTGCTGAAAGGTTCTGAACAGAGTTTAAATGCCTGAAAGGAATGGTTTTCTATATTAACCAAACTATGCAGAAAGGTATAGAAGAAAGGCAAGAGGACTGTGGGAATGCAGTGAACTGGGTCCTTAGAATCATCTTCATCTCTCCTGTGGGACCTTGGTAGTTACTTTATCCCTCTGAATCTTTGAAGAGGTTTAGGTAAGTCCATTTTAGCTTTAGATTTTCATGATTCTAAGCAATATTTTGATGTACTATTTAAAGTAACACATATTTATGCCTGAAATCAATACTGGTTTTAGTGCTAGTCTCAGGTTACTCAGGCTTCTCTCATGCTCCTAACAAACTTTAATAGTTTTAGATACCATTAAGTAAAGGTGAACCTATTTACAAAGCTAATTTATAAGGGCAACAAGTGCAGTCACGAAGCAAGGCTTTAAAACCTAAGACAAAAGCAAAGATCACTTCTGCTATTGCAATGACAGGACCCTTCACCCCACTTCTCATCTTCAGCACTATATGATCTCAAGCACAAGCAGCCCCCAAAGAAAATCCAATTAAAAGTACAAGCAGCTAGAAAATAATTATACTATCTACCCTATTGCTATAAAAGGTACTGGCAGTGATTCTGAAACTTAGTCTCAGATCATAAGACCAGGTTAAGCTTAAGCATTTCATTATATTATCCTATTTTTAACAAAAAAGATACAAAAAGCCTAAATATTACTAAATATAGACTTACATGTTGGAATGATTTATTACCAACAACTGTTTAATACCTGTTTGATGACACCTCTATTTAATTCTCTTTTCAGTGCTTGTTTAAGAAGGTAGCCCCTTCTCTCCAGCTCCAGAGAAGGGTACTTATGAATAATGTATTTTCGAATAGCAACGACTGATGCACCACTCTTCTGGAAGCATGCCTAGAAAACACATTTACCAAACCACACACATTACTTTAAACCAGCTGTTTTCATCAGACAGCAAAGCTGACACATGTTTTCAAAATCAATTATTTCAGAAGTGAACTTAATAATGGATAATGCAGAAGAGAATAAACAGAATTTATTTCAGTTCTGTTCATCATGGCTATGGAGAAATGAAGAATTAAAACATTTCTGCAACAATTAATTTAAAATTGTTCAAAATACCAAAGAGAAGACACAACACATGAATAACATTCTGTGTGTTAGTAAGGAATGTCTTTCCATTTTAATTTGGTTCTGTATTAAAAAGACAGATCTTTAGCTTTAAAATGAGGAAAGCAGAATGCAGGATCACAGACTGGGCCCGTGTTATGGAATGAGTTTTGGCATACCAGGACCAGTATTTCTCTGCAGGCTCTGTGTGCATGTCGACGGAGAACATAAGCAAAGACACTGAATAAATGGCATAAAACTGGATACAGAGAACACAGTCCTTTTCTTTAAACTTAATTATTTTATTTTAATTGTTGTTCAAGTACAGTTTTGTCTTTTACTCCTATCCCAGCCCAAACCCCCAGCCCTCCCCACCTCCTTCCCATTTCCACTCCCCCCTAGTTTTTGTCCATGTGTCCTTTATACTTGCTCCTGTAAACCCTTCCCCTTTTCCCCTGAAATTCCCTCCCCTCTCCCCTCTGGCCACCAGAGAACAGTCTTAAGGGGAGTTTTGGATAAAAACAGGGCATTAGATTACAATGTGAAGGGCCCTTTTTTTGTTTCTATTCTATCTATATTCCATTTGACTAGCACCCATAGAAGACTTAAGCAAGTCATTATGTCACAAAGGCAGCATATTTTTTCAAATGCTTTGCATTTTGAAGCACACAAACAGCATCTGTTACTTATCTTATTGGCCAGTCCATCAATTTTGTGTTGCCATTGTCTATAAACTGAATGTAGTACAAACTCATTTTCATTAAACAAAGGTTTAACTGAGTGTTATTTTATACACTTTTTAATAGCAGAAAAGAACTCACAGATAGATGGACCAGAAAAGATTTTACAACAAAAAACAAGTTGTGTTAACACGGGTCCACTTACTTCAAATAAATGTTTCTGACTTATTACAAACTATTGCTTATTCCTGGTCTTAGTTTAAAAAAAAAAAACATAAAGAGGGGGGTGGACTGGGATGGGAGTGAAAGACAGAAAACTGTACTTGAACAACAATTAAAACAAAATTTTTCCAAAAAACAAAACAAAAGAAAAGAAAAACACTGGAGAGACATGATTTAAATCAGTGGGCAAATAAATAAATAAAAATAAAAATAAAATAAAAAACATAAAGAAAACAGGCAAAAAAGAACTCTAATCCTAAAATGAGATGGAAATAGACATTAAGACTCTTGTTTGATTCAGAAAATTGTATTGTGGTCTGAAATCATGATTTGTTACACTGTTTAGAACACACACACACACACACACACACACACACACACACAATCATATTCAAACTATTCTTTAGGCCTGATTATACTGTTTTAAATTTTTGCTTTACTATTTTAAAATTTCAGTCCTTTTCTACCTTCACTGTAACCCTACTCTTTGAAGAAAGGCAACAAAGAAAGAGATCTTACTACAGTCAAGCTATGTAGAACAAGTAAGTTCTCTTAATGAGGTGAGAAGCACTCTTGGAGTGCAGGGAGAGTCTGTCCAGTCTGCGTCAGTGCTGTCTTCTTGGATTCTGAGAACGACCACCAGGTTGCTCCTTCCTATAGACACCACCCTTGGTTAAACTGATTTGTATCTCTCTCCCCAATTCTTCTTCAGATTTAAGGACAGGGTCTCTGAAATGAGGGTGTCTGTGGCTTCTATTTTAACTCCTTTTACCATCTGATCACATGAAATAAACAAGGCAAAACTAACCAGATGAATTTACCCAAAACCCAGCAAGGTCAGGTTGAAGATAACCTTAAAAATTAAAATAAGCCAGGCAGTGAAAGGTAAATACCATACAATCTCACCTTTAACAGGAACCTAAACAACAAAACAAACAAGCAAAATATAACCAAAGACACTGAAATACAAAACAGGCTGACAGTGGCCAGAGGGGAGAGAGAGGGAGGGAATTTCAGGGGAAAAAGGGAAAGGGATTACAGGAACAAGTATAAAGGACACATGGTTAAAAACTAAGCGGGGTGGAAATGGGAGGGAGATGGGGAGGGCTGGGATGGGAGTAAAAGACGGAAAACTATACTTGAACAACAATTAAAATAAAATTAAAAAAATTAAAATAAAAAACCCCACACTTGACTGTGTAAGCTAATGAAAGTCAATGGATTACAGCAAAGTCACAAAGCTATGCGAGGAGGATAATTTTGCAATTATTTTGGAATGGTTAGGTGATGAAGCAAAGTAGTAAGAGGATTTTTTATAACTCAGGTTTGAAAGATAACTTTTAACAATTATTAGACACTCAACTTTGAAAACGGACCTAAGGATTAGAAATTTTTAAAATAAAAATTCTCAATGTTATTCACTTACCCTAAGGCACAATTAGATTTCCGAAGGACAAGGGCCTTGTTTTGTCTTTTTCTAGGCTATATCACTAGTAGAGTTGCTTGACACAGAGAAGTTAGTCCTTAAATATTTATCAATGAATTAACATGCTAAGCCTTTAATAAAAACTATACTCAACCAGTAAACTGTGTACAAAAATCTGAAGATAAAATACTTGCTATAGTAAATATGAATAAAAAAATTAACAGTGCTCATCAAACATAATTATATTATTAAAACATAAACTTCAAAATGTTTTTTTTCTATTTAAATCTCTTTTAGGAAGCAGAGCAAGAGTTCCAATGTCTGACAGGAGTATGCCACTTTCAGATAAGCAAAAGATGAACAGAGTAAATCTAAGATGAACTGCTGGAAATAAAAACTTGCCTTAATGGCCTCAGTTAGGATTGCATCCATCTTGGGACGTGGGGAGGAAGCCATCGGTGTTTGTTTCTGGGCCCTCGCTAGCTGGCTGGCAGAAAGAGTAGCCCAGGAAGGTATTGTTTTTTTCACTTTCTTCTCCTTTTCTTTAGGCTGATCTTTCTCTCTTTAAAACAAAGAGTTGTTATTGTGCAAGATAAACTCTCCAGAAAGAGGCATAAAGTCAGAAAGAGGTAAAGACCAGGGAGAAATAAAAATTAATGTTTTAATTTACTTCCACATTAAAGTGACAAATGAAATAAGCAAAATTTTAAACAAATTTAAACTAAACAAAACAAATTTCAAAAAATATGGTACTATAAACAAACCAAAAAGGTGTTTTCTCTTAGGTACAGGAGAGAAGAGTCCTATAAATTAGTGCCGGTATAAACAGCCAGCACATATAAAAAATTGGAATTTTTAAATGTATTCCAACTAAACAGCTGTAATTTTGTACAGTGGAAAGAACTCAAGCTCTGAAATCAGATAACTTCAGTTTGAGGTTTTTTAGCCCCAACGTATAACTACATGATCCTAGCAAGTGACCTGAGCCTCAGCCTCCTCAGCTATAAAATTATAATATAATACCAAACACTTCACAAGGTTGTTAAAAGAATTATGAAGTTATGTTTATAAAACAATGTTGTGAGCCACAAAGCATTACATGAATTATTCTATGAAATAACAGCACTACATGAACCGAAAACACAGGAAAGCTGTTAGAACTTCGAGACTTTACATGTATCTATGAAACTCGGATAAAGGATTCCCTGAGGATTCCAGCTAGAAGGTATAGTTATTACTAAGTTATTCTTTTATTTAAAAAGTAATTCCTGCCCTGGCTGGTGTGGCTCAGTGGACTGAGCGTGGGCCAGCGAACCAAAGGATCGCGGTTCGATTCCCAGTCAGGGCACATGCCTGGGTTGCAGGCCAGTTCCCAGCAGGGGATGCACGGGGGGCAACCATACGTTAATGTTTCTCTCCCTCTCTCCTTCCCTTCTCTTCTAAAGATAAGTAAATAAAATCTTTAAAAAAAAAAGTAATTCCTAACTGTTCTGACCCATTATGAAAAGAATAAAATAAATGCTACCAGCTGTCTTGCAAAAAAAATTTAGTTAAAAAAGAGTCGCCACTACACGGTACAGATTATCAATAGCAAACTTTTAGTCTTAAAAAAAAGATTTTATTTATTTGTTTATTTTTAGAGAGAGGAGAAGAGAGGGAGAAAGAGAGGGAGAGAAACGTCAATGTGTGGTTGCCTCTTGCACACTCTCACTGGGGACCTGACCCACAACCAAGGCGTGTGTGTCCTGACTGAGAATCAAACAAGTGACCCTTTGTTTCACAGGCCAGTGCTCAATCCAGAGAGCCACACCAGCCAGGGCTGTTTTCAGATTCTCAAAGTCACCCTCCAGTTGAATATTTCATCAAACATACATAGAGTTTTAGGTCATTCCAGCAATGGCTTGATATACAGGGTGTGGCACAAATAACAAATAATTTTTAAATTACAAACTCTTTTATTACAAAATCATAAGCATGTGGCCATGGCTGGCTTAGCTCAGTGGATTGAGCGTGGGCCTGCGAGCCAAACAATAGCGGTTCGATTCCCCGTCAGGGCACATGCCTGGGCTGCAGGCCAGTTCCCAGCGGGGGATGCATGAGAGGCAACCATACATTGATATTTCTCTCCCTCTCTCCTTCCCTTCCCCTCTAAAGATAAATAAATAAAATCTTTAAAAAAAAACAAAAACAAAAAACAAAATCATAAGCGTGTAACTCTTTAACATTAACAACACCACATTCAAAGCACACCATATTACATTTTAGGTGAAATATTTAAATTAAAACTATAAACTATCACACGGATATTATTACCCTACCAATTACACTCAAGCAAGCCTCACTTCTGCCGGATCCTGTAGATTAATGTTTTCTAACATAAGCATATAAAAATAACCCATTCCTGGCACAGAGGGAGGAGTACAATGATTAAGTGTCTCCCAGGTCAGATTTTTTACATTCATGTTTCATTTCTGACTGAAATTATGTCAATGCTCTGCTCTGGCTGAGTAAGCTCAACTGGTTAGAGCATTATCCAGCGGGTTTGATCCCCAGTCAAGGCACATACAAGAATCAACCAATGAACGCATCAATAAATGAAACAAACTGATGTATTCTCTCTCTCTAAAATTAATTAAAAAGTTTTAAAGAATTATGTCAATGCTTAAAATATCAGACACTCCTATAATGAATTCTAAGCACAAAAACATACTCCAAAGCCAAATGGAATGAATTTTGGACTATTCAAACCACTCTTCTGCACAGTCTAATAGGCCATACAACTACATAATAAACCTATTTCAAATGGTAATTCTAAAAAGTAAAACCAAATAGCAAATACCTAGCATAAACCAATGTTATAACACTTTAAAATGATCTTGTCTACAGTCCTTTTACATAGTCTTTAATTATATATAGCAAGATGTAACCCCTTACTCCTTTTTGGTTTCCTCAGAGGACTTCTTTTCTTCCTTTTCTTCATTCTCAGGTTCTGCCTTTGGCTGTTCTGTCTCACTAGATGTTGCAGGTGGAGTTTCATTCTCTTGTTCTTCTACAGTGGAGACAGATTCCTCTGAACTTATGTCTGGTTCTAAAAAATCAGGTGAGCAGAATTGCACCAAGTAGATATATTAGAGCCTGAGTCAATAAAAGGGTAAAAGTTTATCTTATTAAACAGGTAAGTTACACGTTCCAATTAACAAATGGATTCTAAAATGATCAAATGACTATGAGTGTAGTTTTCTTTCCTTGTTTATGTCACTCAAGTTGCCTATGCAACAGGGTGTTTATCCCAATAATTATGTGAGAAAAGGATACAGACCAGGAAATTACACAGAAAGGGAAAATCATTTCACCCCAAATCAAGTATCTTGATCCTTCTACTCTGTAATATTAATGAGACTTATAATTAAGAAATGAGCCATTTCATAATTTAAAAGACAAATCCTAGTAAGGGATAAGTAACCGAAAACTAACATGTGTCTTCCAAGTGAAATGACTGAGGCAAGGGTAGAAACCTGAAAGGAGATACTGAGGTCTGCAGCTGCTTATCTCTTTGAGCAGCTACTATAAAACACAGAACCCCCGGAAATGGTTAAGCAGGGGCTTCAAAGAAAAAAAAACTCCAGTGGAAAAAATTAGGCAAAAAAATAAAAATATACTTCTCAAGAGTTTGGTGACTTAAATTATGTAGATTACTAGCATAATGATGAAGGCCTCTTTGTGGACTTCAACATGAATAATTAAAAAATGCCACTTCCTTCTTATAACCAGACCATACATATACAATTCTATAGAAATTTTTAGTTTTTCAACAAATTAAATGTCTAAATCATAAATTTCAGGCTGGTCAACTATCATTTGTAAATGTCATCTTGGATCATGCTCTTCAACCAGACTTACATGTAAACAGAAACTCCTCCCATATGTTTCGCCAAAATTGAGGGTTTTTGAGTCAGAAACATCTGAATTCTAATTTAATGTTTATAATTTCCCAGCTTGGTATCTTAGGGCAAATTCTTTGACACCAAGTTTCAGTAACCCTACTTCAGTTATTCTTAGGATGATATAAAATGTTTTTGCCTTGGATGGTGTGGCCTGCAAACCAAAGGGTTGCCAGTTCTATTCCCATTCAGGGCACATACCTGGGTTGTAGGCCAGGTCCGGGGGTGGTGGTGGTGATGGGTGTGTGTGTGTGCGTGTGTGCGCGCACGTGCATGCGTGCATGAGAGGCAACCACACACTGATGTTTCTCTCCCTCCTTTCCTCTCTAAAAATAAATAAAACCTTTAAAAAATAAAAATTAAAATGTTTTAGGGGACGACTACAGGCTAGAACTTGTACTACGTAGGTGATTCCCATACTCCTTTGCCCTCCTGTTTCTAAAACTGTTTCACAAAGTATTATTAGAGCTAGAGCTTCACTATAATAATGATATCTGGCAATACAGATAACTGTAAGATGTATTTTTATCATGATTACCTAATAAAGGTTCAGTCACTCAACAGATATTGAGCATATATTATGTATAAGACATCACTTCCAACCCATTAAACTATTGTCTGCCTCTGTTTGAAATGTAGGGCTTATAAAATTCAAAATATAAGTGAAGTCTAATTATTTTCATGTACAAAATACTCTAGTGGGGTAAAGAGAAGATTAAACAAACATACAACATGTGAAGTGACTTACTGGTCCTTTATAAATTCTTGGTTGACCTTTCTAATTAATACCTTACACCCGAACCCTCTGGCACGTTTTGAAAACTGATGCTACTATTAATTTAGTGGCTTCAGCTGGCTGTTAAACATGGATCAAGATGTGCCACTAAGTGGCTTATCTCAGTGCTGAACAAAATAACCAGTCTTCAACTCATCAGCACCTACTATTTCTTAACATGCTGGTTCCCATGTCACCTAATGCCTTAGGCCAGGATACACAAATTACTTATAATATTTATCTGAGGATTTGAGACAAAATCCTGACTCAGCTTGAAAAGATTATAACCCTGGTGAACCAAGCGAGAAAGGCAACAAGGGTGCGCATATACATATGTGTGTGTATATATATATTTAAAGATTGTATTTATTTACTTTTAGAAAGAGGAAAAGGGAAGGAAAAAGAGAGGGAGAGAAACATCAATGTGTGGTTGCCTCTCACATGTCCCCCACTGGGGATCTGGCCTGCAACCCAGCATGTGTCCTGACTGGGAATCAGACTAGTGACTCTTTGGTTCACAGGTCTGTGCTCAATCCACTGAGCTACACCAGCCAGGCTAGGGTGCATACATTTTTAATGTCTAATCTACACTGGTCAGAAAATACTTGGTTCTAACAGCCATGACAGGGACAGCAAGCACCATGTGTTCATCCTGGAAAACCTGAGATAAAGTGCAAGAAAGCAGAAAAGGAAAATAAGAAGAAAGAAAAAGGTTTTAAGAAAAAAGCAAGGAAAAGAAGAGGTGGTTAGAAATGCCATAAAGGAATGAAAAGGTTGATGATGATACATTTTTCTGAATTCATTACGTTCCCACCTGTGTGGCCAACCTGCTCTTCACTAATACCAAAGTTCTAAACCAATGTTTTGATCATCCATTTGCTTCCTTAAGGCCTCCTGATGATTTCTGGGTGGGCTTTCCATGGTCCATTTTGAAGGCCTAAGTCCGCCATTCTTCCAGTCTTCATCTTCGTGACACTGTATGCCCAGAAGCTACTCTTCGCCTGTTCCTGTTCTCTCCAATTTTTTTTTCTGTTTTTAATTCCAAAAACATGAGATTTTCACCTTCCAAAAACCTTTAGAGACAGGATAAAACCCTTATTTTGCCTACATGGTCTAGAAATGACATACCGACAGGTACCACTTCTCTCTTTAAATGTTCTCCCAAAACACCTAGCTATGAAAAAAAATTAAGGTTAAGGGAATTTATGGTACACTCCAAATTGAAATAAAAGCTTTCACCTTTTTAAGTTGTTCACTGCTATACTTTACCTGGCTTTCCTTCCTCCCCTTCAGCAAGCTTGCTTTTGGGAGGAGTTTCTCGGGTAGAATTTACAGTTCGACGAATCGGCATGGTGCTATCTTCTACCTTCTAAGAAAAGAGATGACCATAATCACACATGCATTAGAAAATTCTCTTTTCTCTCTTTCCCAAGGGGCCTAACTGGGTGTCAGAAGATAGTGAATTCTAAGTCTACTCCAGGATCTGATGCAAATTAACAAGTTTTTTTGAAGTGAAATATGATTTTAAGAAGTACTTTTCAAAATACTTCTTTTAGCAAGAATTTAAAATGGAAACAAATAATTATACTTGATTGAGAATAAATATAGAAGGTTGGAGGTTTTCTGAGAAATTTTAGGGGAAAAGGGAGATGAAAAGAACTCTGTATAATCCAGACTCCCCAAAGTAGGGGAAGGAACATGTACCAAGAAGGACCCAGAAGAGCCTGAAGTCAGGGACTGATCCAAGAGTGAGCTTCAAGAATATGTCAGCCCCTACCTCACCTAACTTGTCCGCGTGGATCAGCTGAGCTCCTACTATAAGTGGGAGTGCCTTAGGATGGACGAGTTCACCTTGAGACATATCAGTTGCCATTTAAAATAATTTCTAGGCCCGAGTACAGGTTACACTCTGAAGCCTCTGCTGTTAACCACAAGGATTTTTCCTAATGGTTTCAGTGTAGTGAAAAGTCAACCTAAAGCACAGAAAAAATCTGGTGTGAAGATTAACAGAAACAAAACTAAACTAAAACATCTAAATTTTAACATACATGCAAAGGGAACAAAAATGTATAATACTTATAGTTAAGTGACATATGACTTGGTCAGTTACCATTCAGAAATATAAAATCTCTATCAAAATACAGACTATGTAAAGCAGCGACTAATGAATGCACAAGCCACAGCAGCTATTGCACCTTCCACAAGAACGAAGGCGACAAGCACAAGAAAGCTCATAAGGAACCAAGCGCCACCCCATCCCGCTACCATCAGGAACTAAGACAGAATGACATTAAGGAACAATTTATTCAAATTTTACTCAAAGATCAATTAACTAAACAAACAAACAAACAAACAAAAAACCCACGGAAGAACATAACATACTAAAAGTCTCTAGACTCTGAGAAGTAAATTTAGTACCAGGGGTGTCCAACCTGCAGCCTGCAGGCCGCATACAGCCCAGGATGGTTATGAATGTGGCCTGACACAAAATTGTAAATTTACTTAAAACCTTTTTTTTTTGCTCATCAGTTTTTGTTAGTGTTTGTGTATTTAATGTGTGGCCCAAGATACCACTTCTTCTTCCAGTGCGGCCCAGAGACTCCAAAAGGTTGGACACCCCTGATATAGACCATCACCAAGTAAAACAAAAGTATGCTTCCAAAACTTCATTTGTCATATTTTTAATGTAAGCAAAACTAGCACAGAAGAACATAATTAAATATTCTAAAATAAAACCCATGTCACTCAAATTTATATGATCATTAACACCCTTTGTCCCCACCAAAATCTCATCTGGGATTCAATGACACTTTATAATCCCTCCACAATGTAAGAAAAAGATCAGTTGGTGATTAGATCTCTGTGCCAATGAACAATTAACAGAGTTAGTAGACATTTAGTTCCAACCTCTTCTAGGAATTTAAGAGCTTTCAACTTGTCAAGTAACAGTCTCAAGCTAAAACAGCTGGGACAAATCCAAAACATCCAAATATAGCCCTAACTGGTGTGGCTCAGTAGGTTGGGCACTGTACCGCGCACTGAAAGGTCGCCATTTCAATTCCTGGTCAGTGCACAGGCCTGGGTTGGAGGCCAGATCCCCAGTTGGGGGCATGTGAGAGGCAACCAATGGATGTTTCTCTCCACACCTGCTGTTTCTTTCTCTCTTTCTCCCTCCCTTCCCCTATCTCTAAAAAAATAAATAAATAAAATATTTAAACACAACAAACAAACATCCAAACATAGAGAATGTATCCACAGCTAGAGGGAAAATCTTTTTATTGGAACACCAAGAGCAATACCAGATTTGTAAATTGTCAGTCAGCGGGCAAGGAAAGGAGCTGAAAGAATTCAAGATAGCGCCCTGGTTGGTGTAGCTCAGTGAATTGAGCAAGGGCCTGTGAACCAAACCACCACAGTTTGATTCCCAGTGAGGGCACATGCCTGGGTTGCAGGCCAGTTCCAGTTCCCAGTGGGGAACACAGGAGAGGCAACCATACACTGATATATCTCTCCCTCTCTCTTTCCCTTCCCCTCTAAAGATAAATAAATAAAATCTTGGGGGAAAAAAAGAATTCAAGATAGCATAGTACGCTAAAATTTATTATCAAGAATAAATTAGGAATATCCATGAGTATCTAAAAATGATCAATTGTTACAAAACTACTTAAAATGCTCATATAGCAATTCACTTCAAACAACTATAAAATACAGGAATAAAGATAATTGTTTTCTGATTTGTTAAGAGAGCCAAGTTGGGCTTAAGGACATTATCTAGGTTTGTGAAACTTAAAAGTCTATTTTGGAATCATTTCAATATATAGATCTGCTCATTCATTCATCCACTAGCACTTGGATAGTAATATGCTTTCTTTGATAATAATAATAATACAAAACTAGGCAAATCTGATATTTAATTATGTGACCATTATACACAAATAAAACATCACAATCAGATTATTTTGGTAAAGTGATACTGCTAATGAATTCATCTTTCTTAACACATGATAACACACTAGTTAGACTGAAAATGCTACGGTGAAGTTAACAAAACCTTCAGGACTCTCTACTCACAGGATATCTTTAAAAAAATGTATTTTCCTAGTAAACAAAATGCTGAAAAAAGTGTCAAAACCTTTCCAGTCAACTCTGTACTCACTAATTACTAAAAATTAGAACAGGTTAACAAAGGGAGGGGGCACAGGAAGCTGCCCTTCATGCCACAGTGATAAAACTGACTAAAATCTGGGCAATAACAGGTACACAGTCCATAAACGCATCAGACATCACCCTCAGAACAAGAATGACAGCTTAAATTAGACCAGACAAGAAGTATGCCCAGGTTGGAATAACCTCAGAAATGAGCACGGAGGGAGGAATACGTTGGTTTGCCCACTCCCTACTTCCAAGATCCTGACATTCTTCTGCTTAAAACCTCCCAATTACTGCCCCCTCCTTTATCTCACCAATCTTACCTCCTACTGCTCTACAGATCCCTCTGCTCTCTTGACCTCCAAACACAGACCTTCTTTTGGCCCTTGGGCTGTCCTCTGCTCATCCCTGTGTCAGTGTTTGCGCTTGATGTTCTCTTAAACCAGAACACTCTTTGCATAGATACTTCAATCAGGCTTCTCCTCAATGCTACCCCCTGATCAGACCTCCCATCCCTCTTATTCTTCAGATTTCTTTATCGCATTTAACACCACATAAAAGTATGTCTGTTTACTTGTTTAATATGTGTCTCTCCCACTGTATTCCCAGCACCTAGAAGTGTCCAAACATAGTGGGGGCTGGATAAATATTGGGGAATAAAGTTAAATGAACAATGACACCTGCTGGTAGTCAGTACTATATTCAGTATGTGAAGAATACTTAAAAAAGTAAAACCCAAAGTTATTTGAGATAAATATTAAAACATGTTTGCCTCAGCTCTGCCTCTCCTTTGTAAAGGTCATGGAATTTAAAGGTTCAGTCTACAGTACTTACTTTGTCATGGGTTGGTTAATGACTTATTTAGTAAGTTAACTATTCTTTAGACAGCTAACAAAACTACAAGAATGGTTAATTCACTCTGCCCTAACATCATGTACCTATTAATTTAACTTTTGTTGCTACTAGTGAGCATAATCAGACTTTTAGGCTGCAATACTTGTTCCTTGTGGAAGATCTTATCTAGCTGGTTCACTGCTGCATATTTGGTGCCTAAGAACACATCAGACATAGAATGGGTCCAAAAAATATTAAATGAAAAAAATAGATGAAACTTATTGAAGTTTTCACTTGGGGTCCTATATGTGTCAAAAACAATCTGAGTTTATCTATGGTTTATGTGGTCCTCCTGTGGTGATCAATCTGATTTTTAAAATAATTTATTAATTTTTAGATTAATAATAGATTTGCTTTTGTCAAGAGAAATGCAAATTGTTTTAATGCGCAGGTAATAAAGAAAAAAACTATAAAATAAAAAGTCCAGAGTTTTAGATTCCTCTCTCCACACTAAGAGAAATATTCAGAATAGACAAATGTTCAAAATAGACAAATAATTAGGAGCTTCATATATTTCAGTTTATTGATATCTTTGAAAATACTCATGTTAGGGAAAGTACTATTATTTCATACTTGACCATAAAAAGTATGCGGTACATTATGATGTCACCAGCTCTGCAATGAATACATCAAGTTGTTGCTAATCTCAAATCTTTGACGACATTCAGATTTATTGGGCAATATCAGAGAAAGCATGCCTGTAATTAGTTTAGACTGCTAGCAACTTTATTTTTCACATCTCCATAAATCAGTATGCATTTAGTTAGTGTCTACCCAGGGAACAGATACTATGGACACTCATGGCCCTTCCTCACAAGTTGCAGTAATCACAGTAACTGGCTAAACAGAGACTTCTCATCATTATATGAAGAGTTCTGCACACTTCCTCCACAAACTTCCCGCTTTCGATCTTCTAAATAAACAAAGCCCCCCCAAAACCCTTTAAAATGTTACTTCTACTTTGAAACAAATACACAAAACTTTTGAATGGAGCAATGCAATTTAAAAAGCTCATTGTTAAGTTTATGCCTGTGCCAAATTAAACAAAATTAAAGTATCTTCCAAATCTAACTTCACTCTGAGGTAAGACAGCTTGACCATAAGGTTCCAGGTGAATTTCTAATTGGACTCTCACTTTTCAATGCAATAGGAACTCAGGAAGCGTAATAAACACAGGGAACGTACACGCGGAAGTGGCGGTGAAGTCCCCCTGGTCAGTCGTCTGCGCTGGAGAGAACACTCCTTCAGAAAGGTTAAGGAGCTCGTCCTCGGTCACAGACAGTGGTCAATTAGGAACCAAACTCGGCCCTGGGGCCCTCACTTCATTACTCCTGCCTCTATCTCTTTACATACGCTCCTATTCACAAGCTTGACTTTATTAGTTGGCAAGCTTCTAGGAATGCCAGACGGAAAAACGAAAGCTTAGGCCCGTGTCGCGGCGGCAGCAGCAGCAGCGCCTCCTCTGCAGCGCCCACGGATCCGCAACCCTCGCCCAGACCGCAGAGCCCAACGCGACAAAAAACAGCAGAGACAAAGACGCAGGGAGCGGCCGGTGCGGTGCGCGAGCAGAAGGCGGGGGGAGAGCGGAGCCAAAATGAAGGCAGCGAAGCGAGTGACGGGAGGGCTCAGCAGCGGCGGCGGACGCCAAGGGGCTGCGGGGCGGCAGCAGCTAGGGGATGCACGCGGCGGAGGCCGACGCCACCAACCGGCGGTGCCGGCCCGCGCGATGCCAGAAGCCGCGGACCGCTGGCACCAGCGCTCCACTAACTCACCACAGGGAGCTCCGTAATGGCGGCGGCAGAGGCGAAGAGCCCGGGAGGCGGGCCCGCCGCAGCCAGTCACTGCCACCGGCATCTCTCGAACCGGCTACGAAAACCGCTGAGGGAGTGGGGGATAATGGGGAGGGCGGGTGCCGCGCGCGAGGCCCGCCGCAGACCTCAGAGCATGCGCAAATCCTCAGCCAATAGAGGCGCGATGGGCGGACACTGACGCAGGCGCGTTGGGAAGCAAGGCCCTGGACCAGGAAAGTGCTCTTCCCGCTTCCCCCACCCCCGTCCAAACAAAACAAGGGCGGGAACGCGCGCGTGGGCCCCAGAGAAAGCGTCAACCAGAAGGGCAGGGGGCTAGGACGCCGAGGGGAGGGGAAGGAGGGGGCGGAGCGGCCGGGGATGGCAGACAAAAGGCGCCACCTCCGGGGACCCCAGCGCCCCGCCCCCTTTTCTCGAGGAGTGGCGTCGGTACCCGAGTGAGCGGCCTCTGCCACTCGCCTTCGGGGTCTAGCGAGCCCGTGCCCACTTCCCGCCCGCCAGTTCCGTCCTCTGTTACCTGGGCGCCCCCCCTTTCCTGGTGCCCGCGTCCGGTACGGCCTCTCCGCGCCACTCCCGCTGCTAGTCGTTACCTCCGCCACTGCCGTCCTCCAGGCCCAGCCACCGAGCTCTACCGCCCCGCCCCCCTGTCCGCGGCCCCGTGCGCGCGCTCCCGTCCCGTCCCCGCCCCCCTCAGCGCGCCCGCGGCCGCGGCCCCAGCTAGCGGGCGTGGAGGGAACGCAGAGACTGGCCTTCCCGACTCGATGCGTGGGCGCGCGAGGGGGCGCTCCGACACCCAAGGCTATGCGCACGCGGGCTGTGCGTCCACGCACATTTCAGCCTGCACTGCGCTGGTGGCGCGGGTCAGCTTGGGAGGTGCGATGTCGTTTTCCGCAGAACAGCTCGCTTCACTCTTCACCCGTTCTCTCCTCTCTAGATCAGTCTCAGGTCTTAAGCGGGTTTCCGCTTTGGCGATCTGTCTGCCGTTAGAGTGGTAGGCATTTCCCGCTTCTCAGTTTAGCCACAGCACAAGAACAAACTGCAGCACCCAACTTTGAAGACCGTGGGAGAATTGGAGAACCAGATAGCAGAGAATTCATTACCTCGCATTCGTTGTCATTAAGTAGGCAGACAGTATAGGGCCGGCTTGTAACTCAGGAAAAGAACTGCGAGAGTTGCTTTTCTAAGTCTATGAAGCGGTCATACTTGACTTCCTAATTAGCCTACACGAGCGGAGGTCCCAAGAAGTAAACTCTGAGATTAGGAAAGCAGGAATTTACTTGGAATTGTCATATTACGTTGGTATCCGCGTACCTAAGCGATGCACATATGAATGAAAATGTAACTTTTCAAAGCCGGTTTGGTAAAATTCGGTGTATTTAAAGTAGCAGGTGGTTCTGGGAAGGGTAGGGGTAGAGGAGATGCTGGTGATGAATATAGGGAAATAATAAACAATAGAATTGCCCGAGGCTCAACAGCAGTGTTATCAAAAATCAAATGCATGTGCAAATCCTTCTAATGATTATGAAATCATTTAACCACTGGCTAACCCACTCCTCAGTCTCTGTGGTTAACACTTGCCCACCACCAGCTGTCCCAGCCATAGCTATCCATTCCATCAGTCCCAAACTTCGGATGTGTAAAAAATTTCACCACCTACTACCACCAAAAATTCCTTATGAGTGTTGTCGTTAATGTCCTGGTATCATATTCAACCTGTTCACAAGGGGTTTTGGTCATTTTCGCCATTTTCTCATCCTGCTCACTTCCTTATACTTTATCAACACTTCTATCCTTTGTTTCCCTTTTCATTTTTATGTATTCATATGCTTAAAACATCTAACCTTTCTTTTTCCCTAAAATGGCTTTAAACCCATCTCATTCAACAAACTGTCCAACTGCCCTGACCGATGTGCCTTGGTTGGTTAGGGGTCATCCAGCAAGGTGAAGGGTTGCCAGTTCATTCTGGTCTGGGCACATGCCTACCGTCACCAGTGTTCCTCACATTGATGTTTCTCTGCCTTTCTCCCTCCCTTCCCCTGTTTCTAAACATAAATAAATAAAATCTAAAAATACAAAAACAAAGAAGCCCTACCTAATTAGAATTTTCCATCTCTGCAGATCTTTGCTTAAATTCACAATTTATTCTGTTGTTCACAACATGTACACCCAAGAAGGGAAAACTCTGAAACAAAATTATTTCTCAAGACTGTAATGTATGCATACATATGCAACCATGCATTAAGTGTACCACTTGCTGAATTTTGAAGCTGTATGTTTTTTAGCTTTAAAGGGGTTTGAAATTTTTGTTGTGTAAGTTTTTTGGTTGAGGCATTTTACTTCTGCTAAATACAACTGGCCATTTTTCTTTCCATACTTAGCTGCATCTGAGTTAAGACTCCATGAAGGTATGGTTTTAGTTTACCTCATTTGTCCTTCTTTGAGCTAAACTGGTAAAAATATTCAATTGTGTTTGGTAAAAAATTACATGATCATTTTGGTACCCTTTACTTAAACTCTTAGGCTGTTTGACTTGCACTGCAGGACATGCATCTTGATGAGTTTAGGACCTGGTCAACTCTTAACCAGGGTACGGAGGTTACTACCATCAGAGCACCGGAAAGATGCCTTTGCTCAGAGACCTCTCTCACTGACATCAAAATCCCTTAAGCTCCACCATTCAGAGATTCATTCCTTTGGTTTAAGCTTCACTCTCTTCTACGGCAGTTTTAAAGTGCTAACACCAAGGAGGGCTAACATACAAGCCTCAGACTGATCATTGAGAATGCACTGTTTTAGTCTCAATACCTGAGGATCTAAAACCTTTCCATTCCACAGTAAAGAATCAGAAGAACAAAAATTCTGGGTCTGACTTCTAGGAGCTTCTAGTCTGACTGGGAGAGGAGCTTCTAGGAGAGAGGTGTACATGACTTCACAATTCTGCCCAGGATTAAAGGAGTGACTTGGGAGTCCCATAATCACAAGGAAATATAGAGCTTGTGAGCTAGAAAAGCAAGTGTTAAAAGTCCCCATAAAGCAACTGTTAGCACCTCTAGTTTTTAACAAAAACACTTTTTCAGAAGTCAAGTTCCTGTTGAAACTTTAGTATACAGTAAGCTTTGCAGACTTCACTGCCTTTTGTTAATAGGTTTTTTTCCCCCTTCTATTCCACAAATTTAAAGCTAAGTGATAAATTTAAGTCTGTTAAGGCTAAAATCTCTTGTTTTGTATAGAAAAGCAAAATAGGTGACTTTGGAATTTTAGGCCTAAGGATAGAGGAAGTTGAAGCAACTGCAGATTCCAAGAGTGTTCCCAACCAAAGCGATGGCACCGCAGTCACAGGGCTGAGCACTGAAAGACTTACTGCTCGTTTACCTGCTCACATTCCACCTCGTATTAACAAGAAGTTTGAAGAATAATTCTTGAGCTCCCGATGAGAAAGTTTGTGTTGCTAGGGAGGCTGATCTTTATTCTGCCCATAAATCCCGGCTGTGGGACTGTGATTACATGCAGAAAGAACCCAAAGCGAGGCCAGGGCTTGGATCCCTTATGGTCCTGGCAGGGTTGGAGGTCATTTGACTTTCCTGGTTCCCAGCCAGAAAGATGGGAAATAGCTCTCAGTGCAGCTGCAGCTTGGAAAGGGATGGCAAGGAAATGAACAATTTACACCAGGGGGAAATGGGAGGCTGATGAAAACATTTAATATTATTCTTCCACCACCACCCCATCAAAGTTCTTCTTCTTATTTGTTTGTTACCTGAGGCCAAGACCCTGGTTTACAGATAAGCAACATCCCTGGATTCTCCTCTGCCAATGGAGCACTTTGCTCTACTCACTGGTGGCAACAGGAGTACTCCATTCAGCTCAGCAGTCACTGAAAATGTTTTCCTAAATTCTGAAAAATGCTGACTCTGAAACATGTCTGGTCCCAGTGGTTTTGGAGAAAGGATTGTGGACCAGTATTTAAAAGACAATTAAGTTTTATAAAATAGCATTTACCTTCATATGTTCTATTCTATTTACTTATTTAAACATGGTGGTTGCAACCCATTAATTTTGCCATTCAGTTTGAGAACCACTGTTCTTGATGTCATCAGCTGTTTGGTGTTCTACTGGAGCCAACATTTCTGGCTACCTGAGGGGGTCTGAAAGGTGTTGGTGCCCCGGCTTCACTATCATTTTGAGGACAGTGAAGAACAGCAGCTGTCCTTTAGTTTGAAACATCTGATGTATTGGATGGAGTCACAATTCAGCCCCTCAAGGGAATGAAAACATTTGCGAATGTTATTACAGGCGTCTTTCAGTGGGAAACACAATCTAGAACCAAGGAAACTATGGTACTTAGTCCTGCCATCTCCAGGGAAAACAAGATTAGCTGTCAAGCCTGTTTTCATGTCAGGTTCTGGGAATTGTATGTATTGAACCATCTTTTCCTCATTTTAAACACCAAAGGCGAAACAACTGCATTTTACTTTATTTTTTCAACTGCAGATTTCTGGTCTCACCCCAGACCTAATTCATTGAATTAAAATCTCAGGGGCTGGGGTCCAGGAATCTGCATTTTTACTTCAGCTGCACTAAAAGTTTTGCAAATTGAATTATGATCAACTGAACTAGGGAATTATTTTAACAACACTCACAAGGATGGAGCAGACTCAAAGACTGCATTTTAGACAGATTAAAACTCTATTTGCCGGATTACTAAAAAGCAAAACATATCCAGTTTTGTTTTGACTATGTAATGTGAAGGAAATTTGCCAATGCTACTGTTCTCCCTTCATTCCTACTTTGTGGCTTTAAGGGCAAATCTTATTTTCAGGAAGATACCTGCAGGGTAACCAGGCCTGTGATGGTGGCCAGAGATGAGTGAGGGTCAGATCAGTGACACCAAGGGTGACCAACAGTTATGGTTTACCTGATGCAGGGAGGTTGAGAGTTAGTGGGAGGTAGGACTTTCAATTTTTAAACCAGGAAAGTCCCAGCAGAATGAGTTGATCACTGTAAGACATTTTTACTTTGTGGTTATGGGTAAATTTGAGAAAATTTCAAGTTTAAAAGGGAAGATTTCCATACCCGCCCCTGCCCCCAATAAAACCTAGTAATTTAAAGGAACACAGGAGTCAAATCTATGACTGGAAACAAAACAGAATTTTAAAAATCAGAATTATAAAATTGGATTTATTTGTTTAAAATAAAAAAATGAAGTTCCAAAAAGATGACGGGAAGAATCCTTTTCTTTACAAAATGAAGCTGCATGGTGTTGAGGAAATGGAACGTTTTCCAAAAGGGTAAACCAGAGCCCTGGTGGGTGTGGCTCAGTGGATTGAGTGCGGGCTGTGAACCAAAGGGTCACCTGTTCATTTCCCAGTCAGGGCACATGCCTGGGGTGCAGGCCAGGTCCCCAGTAAGGGGACACATGAGAGGCAACCACATATTGATATTTCTCTCCCTCTCTTTTCCTTCCCCTCTCTCTAAAAATAAATAAATAAAACCTTAAAAAAAAGGGTAAACCAGAAAACATTGGCTTTGAGTATCTAAAAATTTTTTTTCTAAAGATTTCATTTATTCTTAGAGAGGGGAAGGAAGGAAGAAGAGAAGGAGAGAAACATCAGTGTGTGAGAGGAACACTGATCGCATGCTCCCAACCAGGGACTGGCCTGCAACCCAGGCATGTGCCCAGAGTGGGAATTGAACCAGTGACCTCCTGTTTCTCAGGCTGGTGCTCAAGCACTGAACCACACCAGCCAGGGCTAAAAATTTTTTTATTGATTGACTGAATTTTATTTACTTTTTGAAAATTCTCACCTGTGGTCATGATTTCATTGCTTTTAGAGGACGATGAAGTGGGAGAGAGACAAATATTGATGTGACAGAGAAACATCAACTGGTTGCCTCTCGTAGGTTCCCCAACCAGGGACAGAAAGTGCAAGCTAAGTATGTGCCCTGACCAGGAATCAAACCCACAACCTCGGTATGTGCCCTGACTGGGCATCGAACCCACACCCTTTCGGTGGACAGGATGACGATGACACTCCAACCGAGACACACCAGCCAGGGAGTCTTTGAGTATTCTTAAACTACTTGCAGCAAGGTTGTAAAAAGTTTCAACCTGAAGTTCAGAGAGTGGCATAGTTCTTGAGAACTGTATGTGTCAAGACTCAAGACTTAGTTCAACTTGGGAAATTCATCTTTTATCACCAATGATGCCCCTGCTCTTCCTAACAGATCAAGTATTTTGACCAAAAATGCCCTATAACTTTCAAATTTTTGTGTCTCTGCTTTACATTCTACTTGGTTGAGACTATGATATTAAAGAAAAAAATTTGAAATTTTGTTTAACCAACTAGCAAGCTTGTTTGGTATAGCTACCTCTTTATCCAAAGTAGTTAGCATCTCCTACATTAGGGACAGGGCCAGAGCTGGATGGGACAGAATATGCATTTTAAGGTACCTGGTATTTTTAGAAGTTCACTATGGTTTTGTAACAAAAACTAGTCAAAAAACCTTCTTCCCAGGTGGGGCAGTGTGTAACTTGCAAAGAACCCTCTCCATTAGTCCTTGTGCAAAAAAAAAAAAAAAAGAATTTTTCAATGTCTTGCTGAATCCTAGGAAAAGAGGGAGCTAGAAGCCTCTTCAGGTCTATTATCAGTTTATGCAAGGAAAAGCAATAAAAAAAGTCTGAACTATGCAAAGAATATTAAAGAAATGCGAATAAGCAAACCATAACTTCTTATACTTCTGAAGATAGTGTAGTTTAATTGTATGTGGTGAACATGACTAAGGTTGTAGAACATAATAGAAAAAGAACGTTGGACACAGAGGGGCCAAGCCCCAGGTACTCCAGGCAGAGCACTGGGCGCTTTACCTGATCTCCTTTAATGAATTCTCACAACACCCGATGAGGTAGATGGTGTTATCCCTATTTTATAGATGAGGAAACCGAGGCATAAACAAACCCTTATTTTTCCAAGTCCAAGGCTCCAAAGTATATCCATTATAGTGAGAGGGAATATTGTTTGGAAATCACCGTCTTCCAGAAAGCCAAGTGCAAGTCTCATGTCTCACAGTTGCTAGGTACAAAACTTCTGTGGCTCATAGCTGCCTACCTGTTGGAAGGAAGCAGCACCACCTTATACATATCACAGGGCTGGTATGAAGGTTGAATTAGATGACAACCTGCAATGCACAGCAAATTACAGCTTACAGAGTGTTTTAGCATACATTATCTTGCTGATACTGTGATGTAGGTAGAGCTTATTGTTTTGCATTACAGACGATAAAACAAAACCCAACCTGTTTAAAACAGTACTTGTTTCTAGTTAGCTTTTGGTGAAGAACTCTGTGAGTGGTGGCAGAGACGTTAAGTCATCCGAGGCAGTGGCTCTCTAACTTCAGTGTGCCCAAGGATCACTTGAGGAGCTTGTTAAAATGTTTCCTGGGCTCCCTCCGATTCTGATTTAGCAGACTGGGGTCCCTGAACTTGTATTTCTAATGAGCTCACCAGTGATGCTGATGCTACTGGCCTAAAGCTCATACTTTGACCCTCACCTTAGATATAAAAGTAACTTTAAAAAAAATTGTTTTATTGATTATGCTCTTACAGTTGTCCTAATTTTTCCCTACTTGTCCCCACTCCCTCGGGCATTTCCCCCACCATTGTTCATGTCCCTGGATCATGCGAATAAGTTCACTGGCTACTCTATTTCCTACACTGTATTTTACATCCCCAAGGCTATTCTGAAACGATCTATTTGTACTTCTTAATCCCCTCACCTCATCACCCATCCCCCCCCACAGCCCCCAAATGACAACCATCAAAACGCTCTATATCCATGATTCTGTCTGTTCTTGTCTTAGTTTGTTCTTTAGATTCAATTAATATGTATTCTGTCCCATTTTATTGTTATTTTGATTTTCTTTTTCTTAAATAAGTCCCTTTAACATTTCATGTAATAATGGTTGGTAACGATGAGCTCCTTTACTTTTTTTCTTGTTTGGGAAGCTCTTTATCTGCCCTTTGATTCTAAATGATAGCTTTGCTGGGTAGAGCAATCTTGGCTGCAGGTCCCTGCTTTTCGTGACTTTGAATATTTCTTGCCAATTCCTTCGAGCTTGCAAAGTTTCTTTTGAGGAATCAGCTGACAGTCTTATGGGAACTCCTCTGTAGCTAACTTCTTTACTCTTGCTGCTTTTAAGATTCTCCCATTATCTTTTAACCTTTGGCATTTTAATTACACTTGATCTTAGCCAAAAGGCCAAGAAGCGATGGTATTTCAATTATGATGTGTCTTGGTGTGGGTCTCTTTGCATCCATCTTGTTTGGGACTTTGTACTTCCTGGATTTGCATGTCTATTTCTTCACCAAAGTAGGGAAGTTTTCTTTCATTATTTTTTCAACTAGATTTCCAATTTTTTGCTCTTTCTCTTCTGTAAATGTAATTTGTTCACTCCAAATAGACTGATTATTCCAGTGCACTACTGCATGGCTAAATCTGGGGACTGTAAATGATTAAAAGTATTGCCATCCTTTTGCCAAGAGACCACTAAAAATATAAAAAATACCTACTAAGGTTGGTTTCTAGTGAATTCTATCAAATTGAGAATATAAGACAACTTTCATAAAGTTCTTTTCACTCATTTGTCCGGAAGAGGTTTGTCTGGATTAATCCGTCACAGGGCATGTTTAAATTCCACTTGTGCGTGTGAGAATGAACTCGCAGTATACTCTGCCCCTCTTTCTTCTCTCTCCAAACACACCATGCATTCTCTACCACAGGGCCTTTGCACTCACACTGCTTTCTGTCCGAACCTGTCCCCTTAACTATTTGTTCATGTTTCTCAGTTTAAAACTCTCTTGCTCAGGGAAGCATTTCCTAACCTGCCAGTTCACAGTGTCCTTATTATCTGCTCTCACAGCACTTCGTTCTCAAAACATGCGCCATATTTGTGTGCCCAACATTTTGTGGTTAAAAATATCTGAAAAAAAAAAAGAGGTTGTTTGGTAAACTGTTAGGTACATCAGGTTATTGTCACTTCCACACAGGTCTCAAGCATGGCTGGTATTTGGATCACCTAGAGAACCTGAGGGGCGAAAGAAGCCAAGTATGCTCCCCAGTGATTATGAAGCAACTGGTCTGGGGTGTGGTCCAAGGTTTTGGACTTTTAGAAAGTCTTAGGGGATTGTAACATGCAGCAATGCTGAGCACTATTATCCTATGTTCTAGCGAGAAGGTAAGGTAGGACAGTTATTTGACCTTTGCAAAGATAGTTTCTAAGGACTCCAGGCCATAAGACATATTATTTACCACCAAGAGGTAAATCCGTCAGAGGTCACAAAGGAATTCACTGGTAGTACAAGTTCAACTGCTGGGTGGTGGTTTGCTTTGAAAATCTCCGAAAATCTTGATATTCTTAATTCTTTACAAAGTTTAGTATCCTATTACTGCCAAGACTTACTTCTTTGTTAAGTTTGGTAAGCAACATTTAAAGTGACTCTGGCCCTGGCTGGGGGGCTCAGTTGGTTTGGTCATCCCATGCACCAAAAGGCTATCAGTTCGATTCCTGGTCATGGAACACACCTAGGTTGCGGGTTCCCCAGTCAGGGAACAGGTGGAAGGCAACAGATCGATGTGTCTTTCTCACATCGATGTTTCTCTCTCTCTAAAATCAATTAAAAAAATCCTTGGGTAAGGATTTAAAAAAAAGTGATTCTGGACGTGCTCCTATGGGTAGCACAAGTGAACCCTTTTTAGAGGGACAAGGAGACACACACGAGTTGAGAATGGAAAAATGACCAACAGACAGCAGCACTGGCATTAGAACACAAATCTCCCAACTCTAGTCAGACCCCTTTTCCACCAGTGCAAAGAGCTTCTTCCTGTATGAACGCTGTGACACCCACTCGGGTAACGTTTTTCCCTAAGTGGTTCCTCTGACGGCCCGTTTACCTCAAAGTACTACTTTGGTGGCATCTCACAAGTTTTGATATGCAGTATCCCCATTGCTAGTTAACTTCTGGTTATTTAACAATTTCCATTATTATTATTTAATCCACGGAGTAACCCAGGTAACATTTTAATACTGCACTGTGTGGTATACTTTTTAGCCACGGGAAAGTTAAAACTAATCATTGTAATAAGAAAGAAGGAACAGTTCCAATCTTTTATTGTTAATAGCATGAGCAAAAGCATAATTGGAACATCTATAAGTTTGAGTGTTTTAGGTACCAAAGTCGTCTTCTAATAAATGAAGCATAGTTTCTAAAAGTCATAATGTTCCTGTGAAAGTGGCTTACTTACCTGGCAGTTAAAAATTAGAGTAAAGGCCCTGGCCGGTGTAGCTCAGTGTACTGAGCACAGGCCTGCAAACCAAAGGGTCGCTGGTTTGATTCCCAGTCATGGCACATGCCTGGGTTGTGTGCCAAGTCCCCAGTAGGGGGCACACGAGGGGCAACCACACACTGATGTTTCTCTCCCTTTCTCCTTCCCTTCCCTTCTCTCTATGAAGAAATAAAATCTTCAAAAAAAATCAGAGTAAAAAATGCTGGCATAAATAGAAGCAGAGACATCCAATAGTAATTAGTTCACTCAGTGCTCAGACTTTCATTTCTTAATACCATTCCTTAAAAAAAGAGAAAAACCAACCAAACAAAAACCTCAAAACAAAAACAAAAACCATGTCTTCTTGAAGAGAAAGGCTAATTCTAGGGCTAGGGCAAAAAAAAGACAAGGCATGCCTGTGGCATCTTGTAGATCCACAAAGTGATACACACGGCAAAGGGGGAGGGCAAGTTAAAGGGACACTCGCGCTGACTTGAGAGAGCCCCTCAAGTCAAAGCTGGCACAACCGGAACAAAATTACGATATTGGGTTATAATTCAAAAGTATAAATAAAATAAATATGCAAGCCTGTAATGATATGAACTCTAATTTTATATACAAAATTATATATCTCACACATGCACACATATATGTGACTGAATAAGAAAAAAATAGAAGAGACAAATCTTACTTACAGGAGAATGCCAAATAATTTAAGTATAGCGTCTGTGGTTTCAGTTACCCACAGTCAATTGTGGTCCAAAAAATATTAAATGGAACATTCCAAAAATACACAATCAGTGATTTAAACTGCACACTGTTCTGAGCAGCACGGTCAGTCTCTCACTGTCCCGCCCCATCCCCCCAGGACCTGAACCAGCCCTTCGTCCAGCACCTCCATGGTGCACACGCTGCCCGCCCACTAGTCACTCAGTAGCTGTCTGTTAACAGATCAACCGTTGCGGGATCGCGGTGCTTGTGTTCAGGTCACCCTTACTGTACTTAATAATGACCCCAAAGCTCAATAGCAGTGACGCTGGCAGTTCAGATGTGCCAAAGAGAAGCCTTCGTAAAGTGCTTACTTTAAGTAAAGAGGTGAAAGTTTTCAGGAAGGAAAGAATAAAAATCATATGCTGAGGTTGCTAAGATCTACGGTAAGAACAAATCTGCGAAATTGTGAAGACAGAAAAAGAAATTCTCGATAGTTTTGCTGCTGCACCTCAAACTGCAAAACTTATGGTCACCATGCATGGTAAGTGCTTAGTTAAGGTGGAAAAGGCATTACACTGTGGGTGGAAGACATGAACAGAAAATTCTGTTCTGATTGGCACAAAGTAACCAATGTTACGCCAAGCAGCATCAAGCCTACAGCGGCTTCAGGACAGGATCTTTTGAAACAAGTGACCACATTCACATAACTTATTACAGCGTATTGTTACAACTGTTCTATTTTATTAGTAGTTATTGATGTTCATCTCTTACTGTGCATAATTTAGAAGTTAAACTTTATCGTAGGTATACATGTACAGGAAAAAATAGTATATACCGTACATAGAGTACAGTACTGCCCTTGGTTTCAGGCATCCACTGGGGATCTTGGAACGCATCTCCCACAGATAAGCAGGGACCACTGTACATCCTCCCCACTCCAGGAAGAAGTGGAGTTTAATTCTCTCCTACTCCTACCTTCCTCCCCCAATGCAGGCTAGACTTAGTGACTAGCTTCCAGATTAGAGTTAAAAAAGAGGGGAAAGACAAGTAACTTTCTTAACCATATAGTTGAGGTTACAGACCACCAATGATGTCATGTGGGTATCTGATATGACAAGGCGGGAAAAGCACTTCACTTGTATGGTACTTCAACCCCAAACCCGTAACACCAGTCTAATCAGGAGAAAACACCGGACAAACCCAAACTGCGAGACATTATACAAAATACCTAAACAGTACTCCTTAAAGTTGTCAAGGTCATGAACAAACAAGATTTAAACACTGTCCAAGGCCAGAGGCCACTAAGGATACATGATGACTAAATGCAATGTGGTATTCTGGATTGCATCCTGGACTAGAAAGAGGCCATTTGTGAATCCCAAATAAACCGTGGAGATAACAGCAATGTACCAGTGCTGGTTTCTTAGTTTTGAAAACAGCCTATGATAATGTAAGATGTTAATAACAGGAGGAACTGGGGAGTATATGGAACTCTGTACTTTTCTCTGAAACTTTTAAATCTAAAATTATTGGAAAATAAAGCATTTAAAAACACTTGACTTGGCACATGATTCTCTGTAGCTTCTTTGAGGTGTAAATCATTTCATGATTTGGTAACGTCTCTTTTTTTGGTAGTCCTAACACTAATAGATTATCATTTATTATTGTTTTTCCCTCTGGGGGCTACATGTGGTACGTGAAGCTAATGAATACATAGGGCATCTTTCACTGAACTACTGGAGCACACAGAGACCTACAGCTCAAGCTTACTAAATAGGAAAAGTGATCTCTGTAAGACCACTGACCTGGGACTAACCAGTGGTAGACGTCCATCTCAAGGCATTTTTATTCTTTTAAAAACATTTTTTTATTGGATCCCTGGCTGGTGTGGCTCAGTGGATTGAGTGCTGGCCTGTGAACTAAAAGGTTGCTGGTTTGATTCCCAGTCTGGGCTGGGGGCATTGCATGAGAAGCAACCACATATTGATGTTTCTCTTCCTCCTCCTCCTTCCCTTACCCCCTCTCTCTAAAAAAAAAAATCTTAAAAAAAATTTAATTGGGCATCTTTTATTCCTTATTGAGCAATTTTACTCTCCCGACAAGTAGGCAGCTTCTCAAGCTACTTAATAAATAGTCACTAGTTGTAAATGTGCCTCAATGTAAAGGACAAATAAAACCTCAGGCCCTGGGTCAAACTAGGGTACACACTAGGGTACACTGGAACTCACACAGGAATTTTAACCCTAAGGAAAACTACTCAAGTAGCAAGCAATAAATGAGAGGTTGAAATGACCAGATCCTAGTTACTAGTGCTGGGGTATCAGCCATCCCAGGTCATATGCATCCAGTCTGCAGGGTGGCCCCCCACAAGAAAAATAAAGAACCACCCCCCCAAAACTCAGGAACTTGTTCAGAATTAGCTGATGGTTATAAACATATTACCAATGTATTAAAAGTTATATTTAAAGAACAAAAATTTAAAAAAGAACAAAAATTAAATCAAAAGTAGAGAAAAACCAGGGTCTACCCCAGCTGTCAGGTCCCTGATGCTGAGAGCACGTGAGCTCTGCTTATTTGCAAAGTGTTGGATTGGAAGTCAAAACAAAAAGTAATTCAATGTATGATTTCATTTATATGAAATGTCCAGGACACACAAACCCATGGAAACAAGAAGCGAATTAGTTCCCAGGGGCTGAGGGTTCCCAGGGGCTGAGGAGAAGTGGAGAATGAGGAGAGCCTCCTAGAGGGTATGGGGTTTTCTTTTTGGGATGATAAAAATGTTCTGAAATTAGGTAGTGGTGATAGTTGCATGACTGTGAATATACTAAGAATCACTGAATTGTACACTCTAAAAGGATGAGCTTTAGAGTATATGAACTATATCTCAGGGAGAAAAAAGCAATGCAAACGAACAGAAAGCAATGCAAAGTGTTCTTCGTCACAACGGGACTCCAGGAGCGTGAAAGTGCCAACAGCACAGTCAGATCAAGAAAGTGGATCCCTACATAGTTTTTTAAAACAACACTTGAATAACAAAAACACAGAATTAGATAAAAAAACTGAGGACTGTTTTCTTCCTAGCTTAAAATCCTTTTGACTTGAATGGAGCCATTAGAAACAAAATATATAAATCAAAACCCCCAGAATTATAACTTGTTTGGAGAGTAATTCTAGGACAGATAAAACTGTCTTTGGACTTAATTGTGGCAAATAATCTAGAATGCATCTGGAAATATAAAAATAAGATAAAAAACAAATAAAAGATCTGCCGGAGTACTGAGGGGCAGACCCTTCCGAGTGGGATAAGATGCTGATGCAGCGCGCGGACCTCTAATGAGCTTTCTTCATGAAGAGCTCCCCGAAAGCAGAGACTGTTCACTGTTCCGTTCCCTGCACTGAGTACAGAGCAGGCACTCAGCAAATATTTGATGACTAGACCAAGTTCATGATGCAGCTGTGCACTGGCTTGTTGGTCAAGAATCTTGAATGAGTTTATTTTAAAAATTGGCATTACGTTCTTTTGCTAGAAAAGGAAAAACTCTCACTTAAATTACTACATAGCTGTGAGTCAACTAGTTTGAATACAGACATAAAGCAAAGCATATCTTAGCTAATGAACCTGTCCCCTAAGTGCAAATGGGTGAAAGCTTCCATGACAGCCTGAGGGAGAGCAATCATGTCAAGGCTGGCCATGCCACCTGTTACTTTAAACAACACCATGTTTCCTAGTGAGAAAACTGTAAAGAGGTAAGAATTGTGACAAAGTTTTGCAGTTTGGTTGATATGAAGTTGGTATTATGCAGTTTGGTTGATATGAATAGTAGGGGATAATTATGCCACTTTGCTCGTATTTTATCCTTAGGTAACCCTTCTAACACTCTGTGTATGACGCAACAAGATACCCAGAAATAACTCTGTAGTCTTATCACACTTCATGTTATAGCTGAGATTTTAACCATCATTTCTGTTATTGTGCTGTAGGTATTTATATCCGAAGTTTTTTTCAATCCTTGGATCTTTCTTCCAAAAACACTGTTCTCTTTCCTCCATTCCTTGCACTTCTAAAATACTGATGAATAGGCAATTACTATTACCTAAAACTCCTCTATGGCCAGATCCCTGCAAATGGCAGCCACGGATTTCCAAGAGGTAGTCACCACCCTGCTTTTCCCAAACTTCCCATCCTTCATCTCCTGAGTGCTGCCAACACTTAAAAACCTCTATCATTTAGGAGATTCCTGGAATAGAGCCCTCTGCACTTTGATTCCAGCAGCTGTGAAACCTCAGCATATTAGAGAATCAGGTTGCTTCTTCCGAATGACTCCCAGGAAGATCCTGCAGCCAGACCCCCACCAGCTTTTTAGGTCCCGTCTTTTATGACAGATGCTGTCACAAGACTTTCAGAGCTTGGTTCTTTGAGAGCAGCTTTCTGTGATTGTGGACTGGGCTCGGTGGTTCACGTGGTGGGAATCCTGTGTTGTGTTCAACTACACTCTGAAGCAAACTTGTTACTGCTACGGAAAATTTTGTTCCTGTGCTTCACAAATCTTGCCAAGTCTCTTAATGTGAATATTTCTTCAGAGATGGAAGCCAGAAGAACTCTTTGGTTATCCAGATACAAAATACGAAGACTGTTTATTTGGGAGCAGCCTGTCTTTCTTCAAAAGTACATTTTGTAGAGTCATGGCCTACAAACAACTGAAATGGAAAACCATCTGTAGGGACTATGGCTTCATAAAAAAAGGGGGAAAAAAAACACCAAACAAAAAATCCAGCATTCCAATATCTGTAGGAGGAGGAGAGGCCAGAAACCGCAGTTGGTTTTATACTCACCAGAATAGCTTGAGAGAAGATGAAGTTGGGGAACAACGTGATTTTCACACACAGTGTTTTAGTTTGGTTTTTAACCCCACACCTACTTTTAAAGAGTATAATTGAACTCTGGTCTTTCATTCTTTAGAAGACATCTTTGGAGGAGTTTGATGATTTAAAAATCAGTGTGGTAGTCTCAAAGTGAATTAGCGTCCCTAGTCCTAATACATACACTGGGACACTTGATTATTGAAAAACTGCCCTTAGGTTGCTCCCACCCCAATGCGTTTCTAGTTGGTATTGGAAAGAAGCTTCCCTGGACTTGCAGAGGGGCTCTCCCACCTGAGTGCAGGTGCTCTCCTTACCCAAAAGCAGCCTGCACCTCCCAACTGCAGGCGCAGGCACACGCGCTCTCATGCGCTCTCACTCTCTTTCTCCCCGCACCCCCAACTTCGCTCCCTCTCCAACCTCCCAGGAGACTGGGGTTAGACAACAGACAGCACCTCCCAGAGATGGGCACACATGCAGCAGCTACCAAAAGGAGAAGTCACTTTACTTTCTTTTAAACTTGCAATGTTTGTCTTTATTTTGTTCTTTATATTTTGAAAGTGAAAAGAAATAGTATTGAGTCAATTTCTTTTTGTTTTTTTAAATATTTGTTCTATGTATTTACAAGCCTTATAGTTGCTCTAAAGATTTCAAAAGTATTAAGAGTACTTTTCCAAGGGTAGCACTTTTTTTTAAAACAATTCTTGGAGTTCTCTGGTCCACAGCATTTCCTTCTGTTCCAAGGTTATGTATGTTTTGATTACTATTGAGATTTTTTTTTTTTAATTTTCTGTAGCAAGCTGAGAGGCAGGCAGAAAGATTTGATGCCAAAAAAAAATCTTTCTTACCTTGTTCACCCCAAACCTTCTTAAATCTGGACTAACTACTATGCTTTAAAACAAACTTGAGGTGCATCTGAAGGGGAGGGAAATTTATTTCTCTGCTTTTCTATTATACAAGTTGTTTACAGAAACTGCAAATTAAAAAATTACACTGGCATTTGCAGTCCTTAAAATAAATTAAAAGTTCTTAACTTTTTTGCTAAACAGATGTGTTTTTTTAAAGTATGAGTCCTCGTTTAAAAAGAAAAGATTATAACAGAAAATATTTTCTATAAATAATACATGTATTTTGGTTTTAGTGCTCCCGCCCTCAGGTTGAAGTGTACTTATTTCCAGTACCTTTTTCCTCCATGATCACCTTTGTTCTCTTCCCCTCTCCCACTCGTGCACACGTGGGGGTTTCTGCGAGAATTGGCCTTGCTGCACTGTGATTGGCGAAGACGTGAAACTTTTTAAAAAAATACTTAAATTGTTTCTTTTGTTTCTTTTTGTGTATTTGAAATTTTAGTTATCCTCAGATTCCTCTTCTGCTTCCCGAAGCCACGTGAAGAACGCCGTGACAGACTTCAGGGCCACGCCCTTCCCGTTCTGCTCTGCAGGGTCCTTGCTGCTTTCCCATTTGTAGAAGGCATCCTCGGAGATCACCTCTTCGTCATACAGACAGTCAAAAAACATCCGTAGCAAATCTGTAAGGAAGTGAAAATGAACTGTCAGTTTGGGAGGCGCTGTAGTTGTGCAGGGAAGACTATTTCCAAGCAATAAATGAACGCACAATCAATTCCCCTAGAGAAGAACATCCGTGCAATGCGTATACCCCCTCTTGATAGCACAGGCAGCAAAACGACCTGTCTAAAGAACAGGAAAGAAGACTTAAGCAGTCTAAACGATTTCTTATTTCTCTTATTTTGCTCAATTTGAACTATTTTCTGATATTGCTGGGCTGTTTAATATGATGTAGTTGTCTACCTAAACACTTCAAAAATTAAATACAAAATAATTATTTTATCCATTTCTTTATTTGAATTCTACAATAAAAACATATTATTTTTTACAAATTTTGGGAGGTAAGAGCAGGATATACTTCCCACCTTCTAATATTATTTTCCAAACGAAAACAGTAATAATTTACATAGAAAACATGGGTTAAAACTCTCTCACCTAGAGTTTAGCCAGTGACATGACAGTCAATTTGTTGTTTTCAATGCTCAGATAATCAGGACAGTTTTAATTCTGTTTGGTTTTCACAATGGAAACTTAGTTTATATTATTGTTCAAAAAATGGAGAAAGTTAGTGAGGACATAAAACCCAATAGAGGGTTTTACGTATTTTTTGAAAAAAAAATTCTTCTCATTATGGGCTCTTAAAATTCATTTAAAGTCAGCTCGCCGATCATTCGTATTAGTGGGGGGAGGCAGTAGAATAAATAATTGCTAATAAATATTAGTTTTACAATGAGTCTTATTAAATTTTTTTTAGATTTATCTTTATAATTTTATTAGTCAAGCCAATAATGAAGTCACTCCGTTCTCTAAACCTGCGTTGGTCAATGGGGAAATGGAAGCAAGTGGCCATGATCACGCTGGTGCTAAGTCTGGAATTATACACCTCCCCAGGGATCACTGAGGTTGACAAATTACGGGAGATACTTTGATGGGCTGAGTACACAGCATCGATTTTATCCAACTACTTAACCATTTCTCGAGAAGTTAGTGTCCTCATTCTAGAAGAATAAAGGAAGCCATAATGTTAAACAACCTTTCAAAGGTCTGGACAGAGAGAAAACAAAGTCAAATTAACTATCTTATTCAGACTTGGATGTCTCTTCAGTTAAACCCTGATGATTATTTGTTTCAATCTTTTCCTTTATCTCTTAGAGCAGTGTTTTTCAATCTTTTTTATCTCATGGAACACATAAAAATATCACTAAAATTCTGTGGTACACCAAAAATGTATTTTTTGTTGATCTGACAGAAAAAAAAGGTATACTTTTAATTCATTCACATCAGACGGCAATTTTGTGTTGGCTCTTGTCATCTTTTTAAACTTGACACTCGAAGGGAAAAGAGGTCAGTGCCCCCGACTAAACAGCCAGGTAGAGTGCGTGTCAACCACCCTGGCGGTGCGCTGGGCGGAAGTCGCAGTCCCAGAGGGACTCACCGGCACCAGCAGAGAAGGCAGACTTTGCCAAAGCCACAGCCTAAAGAAGTGCCAAAGAACTACTCCAGTGCTATCTCTGCAACAGCCACGTAATTTCCACTTTCACAAGTTTCAACTGAATTTTCAGAATGCAACACAATTCAGTTAATTTACCAATACCACCAAGGCTTAGGTGTCAGGTTCCTTATTTGTCTGATTAGCCAGCCTTAACCATAACCCTTAACTGAAAAGTAATCTAAAATGCCTTACTGTCTTTGTTGGGTGCCTGAGGATTCCAAAGAACCTCATTCTCCTTCATTATTAAGACCCATATCAAAAAAAAGTGAAAAATTATATAACACATAGGCCAACACTGAGAAGCCCCAGACCTGCATTGTCAATAGGGTTCCTACTAACCATGGTGGCTATTTACATTAAATAAAATTACAAATTTTGTTCCTTAGTCACAACAGCCACTGGACATATGTGGCTCATGCTGCCACACTGCACAGTACAGATGTATTCCAACACTGGCGAAAGTTTTATTAGACAAACCCTTCTTAGAGTGAAGATTAAATATCTAATTTAAACTAGTTATCATTTTCTCATAAAAGTACATAGAAAATTTAGGGTTATGGAAGTTGTTGGTTATCTGAGTTTTTGTGTTCAGTGATTCTTCTATCACCTCCTATTCGAACTCATCGAACCACTGCTGAAGTCTCGGCCTGGATAAGTCTCACCCCTTGGCTGGGCTAACTGTACCAAGAGGTAAACTTACTGGCAGGTTGATCGAGTTTTACTATTGACGCCTGTAGTGCATAAAGTGCTTGCAGTTCCTTCTCCGTGTCTGAGTCTAGGTACTTGAGTAAGATCGGCACTCTCTGCTTGATCACAGCAGTGTCCACTCGGAAGGTGGAGGAGTCGGCTGGGGGTGACAGAAGAGCCAAGAATTACATTTAAGGAGATAACACACAGGACCATTTTCAATTTCTGAGTCTTTCTTATGCATCTGGCTCTACAAGGAAAGAAGCAGCAAGGGGGTCCAGGGCAAAGATTTAGAAAATCAGAACGTTCTGAAATTCTTAATGGGACATTTTTTCTGAAATAACAAAAACCCTGGAGGGGGATGTGCTTTGAGTGCTGGGTTCCCTCGAGGGCAGACCTAGTTCTTTAGCTTTAATCATGAAGCAGGTACACTGGTCTTATGACATTCTAAACTAGAAACGGAACATTACAAAGGAAATTAAGAGCGGTAGTTCATGCAAATCTCTTTAGAAGGGTAAAAGAATTAGAAATATTTTATTAACTATAAGGAAGATAAGGACTAACTGTACCAAACAACATACCGATCTAGGCTTTTGGGGGGAAGGAACAATAAAAAGGGGCTGAGAAGGGCATTCTCAGTGCCATGAAACGTAAGGTTGCATTTCCTCTGTAAGTTAGCAGTAGGACACGCTCTTGTTTTTAAAAGCAGCTTTTATATATTCCAACCCTGATTTTAAAGTGCCAAAATCTGATGTTTCCACAGATAATGGAAATGATTTTTTAAAAAATTTAAAGAACATTTTCTACTCAGCTTGCTGTTTACCTCATTAAAGAACTAACACTGAAAGTCTGAAATTACAATTCTGAAGCTATCTTTTGAAATGATAGAGGCCTGAATTATGAAGAACTTTTGAGCTGATGGATTTTTCTTTCCTATTTCAGTGATGGAAATGTCTACCTGAGGCTAAGAGCATAATTTTGTTAAATATCATTAAATATTATAGGCAGCTTGGAATATTTAAGAGTTTCTACCAATCCTAATCCTATCTATGAAATTCATCACCATTCAATAAAATTGCCTTATATAAAGTCAACATAAAGTAGGAGAAGCAACTGGTATTTTCTTTCTTCATATATGTATTTATATAAAATGGTTTTCCTGTTGAGATTAGTCCTTAATTGATATTAGGTTAAGAATATCCAACCCATTCATTGTAACTTTTTTTAAAAAATTCTTTTTCTTTTAACATTTTGCTTATTTTTTAGGGAGAATGGAAGGGAAGGAGAAAGAGAGGGAAAGAATCATTGATCGGCTAACTTTCACGTACCCCAAACTGGGCACCTGACCCGCAGCCCAGGCATGTGCCCTGACTGGGAATTGAACTGGCGACCTTTCAGATTGCATGCCAGGGCTCAATCCACTGAGCCAAACTAGCCAGGGCCCTTCATTATAACTCTTGAAGGGAAGGATGAAGAAGCTTTCAATGTTGGAGATAAATTAGGAAAGTAACATGTAACAGTATTTTACAGGCAACCACAGGCATGCAGTAGTTGCTCAGACCTCCCCCTGCTTGAGACAGCCAGGCACTGTCGACAGAAATGGCACCTATTTGCACAGAAATGGAAATATACAACACAAGTTTTAAAGGCAATTTAAAATAGGCCCAAATCATCAGTATTTGACATAGTGGGGATTTCAGATGTTAGCTTTCCCTTTAGAAATGTTACTTACCTATTATAATAGCTGCTTTACAAACAGCTGTCATTAAAGCTCTAAGGAATGTAGGTGAACTCATCTGGGCTTCATCTAGATTAGCCTGATATCAAAAGTAAATGGAACAGTTAAAGGTACCCTTGCACACCAGAGAAATTATTTCCCCTAAACTAGGTCTTAACTGGCACTAAGGGCAGATGGGGTCGCATTCAACCTTCTTGCAAAAATTAATCTTCTGATTCACTGAAAAATACTTAGGCTCCTGTCAGTTATGTCTGAGAATGTTGTAAGTAGCAGTATTTAGCTTTCAGGGTCACTATCACTGCTGATCCTTTGCTCATTCTATTATACAGTGCCGTGTACTATATACATCTGGAAGTAGAATGATATAAAAACACTTTTCTTCCTGAATAAATAACCCATATTAAGATGATTTATCCAAATCTATAAATTTGAAAGAACTTTACAACCACCACAGTATATTTTAAAGACTACTTTTCTCAGTTGTGTGCAACTCTTTTTCAGATGAGCTGACACTGCTTTTCCCCTTGACCTCAGCGTTGAATTAGAGATCGCTCTCGGGCATTGCCTCAAACAAACCAACCCTTTAGGTAGTGGTGACAAAACTGTTACTCTCTTCTAAGGACGGCAAAAAAATGCATTTAGAAATATGCTAAGTAAATGAGCCCCAAATTTATTTTTTGGCTTATTTCTCTTAAGATCTTATTTCTCTTAATATTTTCTTACTACAAAAGATGATTAGCAAAAGAAAATGACAAACAAAAGACATTTTCTAGGCAGATATTTCAAGTACTTTTCAAAGTTTATGTTACTTATGTCTGTGAAAAAATTAATGCTTATCTCAGCCTTTTTCTTTCTTTTTCTTTTTTTAAATAGCACAGCATAGTATTTTCTCTTGAAAGGATCATTCTTAAAATGACTGGCCAGGAAAAATAAAGATGTCATTATAAACTTCTGTGTTAGAAAGCTAAGAATAACAAAAGATATTCAGAGATGATCAATTTAATGTTTATGAATTTCAGAATCGACAAAAATAACTAGCAGCTTTCTCTTTGTTGAATATCTAACCTTAAATATGACTTGGGAGAACTGGTAGTTTCTTGTGAGCAAAATTAAGAGGGTGAACAGGAGAGATGGCCAGTGCGGTGGGACGCCGGTCATGGTGAGCACACAGGACTGTGCTCCAGAAAGAGGTCTCATTACTGACCTCTCCCCCGGAACAGAAGCACATGGTGCCACTGCTGACAGCTAAGGCTGAGGATGGAGTGGGGCAAAAGCCACACATAAGAGGTGTCAGGATGATTTATGTGTTATAGTCAGTTGCTGGTTTATACCTCTTTAAAAATATTTTATTTAGGCTGAAGTAAGGCTGGTCTAGCCCCAGAAATTACTTCTTCCAAGTCTGAACAATTACTTTTGAAGAATAAATGAGAGAATAAAAATACAACATTCTGGCTCAACATTTTATCCTTTATAACAATTGAATGGAGCTATTTCAAGCACTGAATTCTCATTTGAAATCCCCATAGGATTAGCTTTCAAGCAGAGTCTGAGAAAAAGAAACAAATTAGCTAACTGTAATTAGATCATAAATACCACTTCCGAACCACTGACTGTTTCTTCTATTTTAAAGAAACAAACTGCATAATTCTTCACCAAATAAAGCTGATTATAATTCTAATATTTAAGAGCAGAAAAGACCTGAAGGAAAATATCATGAAATTATAGATTAAGCAAAGATGTTAACACAAATGGGCAAGAACAAGAAGGAAGATGGGTCTCCTAGTTGGGATATGCAAAATCAGATTTATGCAATACTGGTATCAGACAGAGCAACAGACATCTGTATGTATTATGAAAGCAGCTACCATTGTTTTTGCTTTCTCACTTTTATTTAAAAGATTTTATTTATTTTTAGAGAGAGGGGAAAGGAAGGAGAAAGAAGCAGACATCAATGTGCAAGAGAAACACTGATCAGTCACTTCTCTCATGCTGCCAACTGGGGACCTGGCCTGCAACCCAGGCATGTGTCCTAACCGGGAATCAAACCAGCAACTTTTTGGTCCACAGGCTGGCACTCAGTCAACTGAGTCACACCAGCTGGGAGCACATTCTCTTTTTTAGTCATCTTTATTAGGTATAATTTACACTTAGTAAAATTTACCCTTTGTCTTCTCTTTTAAGAGTAATTGTTCATCCAGAATAGGTAGAATAAATAATTATGTAACAAAATCAAGCCTAATGGATAAAGTAAAAATAGCATCATTTTGCAATTCATGTAGAAATAAAAATTTTCAAAAATTTCCCCCAAATTGCTCATGATGGTGATCTATAAAAAATCACAAAGAGAATAATGTTAAATATGCAAACACTGACCTGACCTCTAAAACAAAAAAGAAACTCTATGATGTCAATCACACACCTGCAAGACTTGATCCTGACTCTATGCTAAATTCTATAACCAACTATCACATGAATGAGTTAAAAGCCTTAGAGAGGAAAGAGGAGGTTATGCTAAGAGGACTACATAAGTACATGAGGAACAAGTCATGCTAAAATGACCTTTCCTTTTCTGACTTGCTTAGCACTGGCAGCTCAGATGGATATAGGCGGAACTCCTCTGGACTTCAGCAAGGCACCTGACAAACGATCTAATGACAGTATCTCTTTGTAGATAAGATAGAACAGAGAGCTAGACAGAATGAGGTGACATAATAAACAGGTTAAGAGCTGAAAGTGTCCATGGTGCGGGGGGTGCAGTCTGGTCCCTGGACGTGTGCTGCTTTGTCCTTGGCCCTTCCCCATTTATACTCTACCCATAACTTGGACAAGGAGACAGTTGGCATACTAGTGAAATGAAAGGAGAATACAAAGTGAAAATGATGGTAAGCAAATTTAATGACCGAGTCAGAATGTCAGAGTAAAAAATGCTAGTTGCCTTTCATACACCCTCGACCAGGGACCTGGCTTGCAACCCAGGCCTGTGCCCTGATGGAGATCAAACTGGCGATCCCTCAGTTCACAGGCCAGTGCTCAATCCACTGAGCCATGCCAGTGAGGGCTGAGAAAGGTTGTCTACTTTAAGAAGATGAACATAAACAGAAATAAGTGTAAAAACCCCCTTTTGGTTCCAAAACAGAATGCCTAAGTTCAGGATGGGAGAGGATGGCAAAACTGTAGACCATGAAAGAACGGGCACTACATGACTGAGAGAGCAGTCTGAGTTCAGTGTGAGGGCCTGCCAAGAGCACACAGTCCGGAACCGGAAACACAACAGCGCCGTCTAACTCTACTGGACCACGTCTGGCGATCCTGCTCGGTTTGCACAAGTCACTCAAGACTTTAAGAAAGTAAGAAAGAACCTAGAGAGAGAGACAGGAATATAATAATAGACCATTACAACAAATTAAAAGATTCCCCACTAGGTGAGATGATAGACTTATCTTGCACAGACATGGGAAAAAACACGTAAAAAATCCCCCCAAAATCACACAACCCCTCCAACAACCAAATTATCAGAAACTTCATTATGTCTCAATGACTAGAAGTGGTTAAAGAAATAATAACCTATCAGAAGGACTATAAAAGAAGATTTATAAAGAGGAAGAAGAATAGATTAGCCCTCCATGACTTTCCTTCAAGTTGGATTATTATATGATCCCATGGAAAATGTGCACAAATTAAATACACCTACATAAATAAGAATTACTATGTAAAGAAATACAGTAACATTAAAAAGACATGATCAACACACTTCACAAGATAAATGAGCTACAAAATTTTCAAAAGGGAGTGTATTAAGCTAGTACCTTTCATAATAACTACGTATTTCTTATTAATTTTATCAAGGATAGTACTTAAAATGTGAACACTTAAAAATGCAAATTTTTGAATGGTAAAATGTAGGGTATATCCTAACTTAAAGAGAGACCCAGGAAAATGACTTATGTTCTGAGTATTTTTACTTGTCTTTACAAAACCTAATCTTTTTATTTTTTAAAGATTTTATTTATTTATTTTTAGAGAGAGGAAGACAGGGAGAAAGAGAGGGAGAGAAACATCAATGTGCAAAAGATACATTGATAGGTTGCCTCTTGCATGTCCCCAACTGGGGACCTGGCCCACAACTCAGGAACGTGCGGGGCTGGGAATCAAACTGGCAACCTTTGAGTTCACAGGCAGGCATTCAGTCCACTGAGCCACACCAGCCAGGGCAAAACTAATCTTATAAAATTAGAAAAACAGATGTACAGAGTTACAAATACACACACATGTAAGAATACAAACAGCCCTGGCTGGTGTGGTTCAGTGGATTGAGTGTCAGCCTGTGAACCAAAGGGTCGTCGGTTCGATTCCCAGTCAGGGCGCATGCCTGGGTTGTGGGCCAGGTTCCCAGTGGTGGGTATGCGAGATGCAACCACACACTGATGTTTCTCTCCCTCTCTTCCTCCCTTCTCTTCTCTCTAAAAAGAAATAAATAAAATATTTTAAATACAAAAATACAAACAAACATTAAAATTCAAAACACCTATGGAAGTGAAAGATTAGCTATGTGAACTAAGGAAATCCCTCAGGACTCTAACTTGCAGAGCTATCACGAAGGTAACGTAGGTGTTGTACCTCTACCCAGTCAAAGATCTGTTCATCATTTGCTTTGTCCTCAATAATGAGTTTCTCAAGTCGATTATATAGCTCGTCAGCAGAGAGTTCTTTCTTTGAAAGTGCTTCAGAGGAACAGGAACTGTCAGACTCTATAAAGTCCAACTTCTAAAACATAAAATGTTAAACACATTAACATAATTTATTAATAATAACTTATCAGGTGGAAAACAAAGTTATGAGCTTTATTTTCAATTTTACATGGGATTGAAATGGTCAGCATAAGCCATTTTATATTTATAGATCTAAAAGATTCATATACCACTATCCTGAATATTTCTCCAACTTCTTATACTGTGTATTTCTGATTATGCTTAAAACAAAGCAGATAGACAAAACTCTCAGAATTATTTCTCTGGGTATACTTACCTCTAAATCACTCTGGGCTTTAGTCTTACTCTTAGCTGTGACAAGCTGCAAGGACAGGAGTACTAGCTAGGATACAATGTAACTCTTTATCTGCAGCCTATGGTTTATTATTAGCATCACCACCCTGCAGCTGTCAAAACTCTTTGGTTTTGGTTTTGTTAAGTCCTTCAAACACTTCCTGACTACTCTGAATGCAAGTGTGAGAAATGATGACATAACTGTTCTACTCTTAGATGAGTAGTTAAAAAAATCAGTAATCAAAATTATTGGTAAGACATTGTAGTATACGCTTTACTTTATTAAGCTTTGCTATGCAAAAATCATTCAGATTACAATAGTAAAGATTATTAACATACATTTTTTCCTAATACTTTCAAAGACTGACATATTCCTATACTCTTCTTAGATTCACAAAAGAAAAAATTACCTTGAATTCTCCAAAAATTTTTTCATACTATCATTTTAATTGTCTTTGCCAAATACATAGCATTTCTAAATAACATTTTCCTATCAAGTTTCAGAAACATGATTCAATATTGCAATTTTCCTATTCAATGTTGAGAAATATCCAACCCCCCCACAACTTCAATATATACTCAGAAGAACTAGATGATGGCCGTAAGTTCTTCTAAGAACAGACAATCACTTTTTCATAACCTTGAATCAGTCTCCAAATGTATTCTTACACTCAAGTGTTAGAACACCACCTTAACCAACCCCAAACCCAAAGAAATAATGTCTGAGAGCAATTAACAACAATAAAATCAAACATGAAGTACTGTGTTTATTAATGAAATATGATAGGAAAACTTGAAAATAAAAGCTTTAACACTGTTAAAGGGAGTCAGCAATGAGAAATAAAATCTATTTTTGTCCTGGTAGAGAAACATTTGTTTCTCAGAACTCTTGTGTTTTTGTACAAGTTATTTAATTTCTTGATTCTAGAAGGTTGGACTTGGCAACATTTTTTTTAATTAAAAAAAACCCTGACTTTAGAAAGGCATGGGGAGAGAGAGCATGTGTGTGTGTGTGTGTGTGTGTGTGTGTGTGTGTGTGTGTGTGAGAGAGAGAGAGAGAGAGAAGCACTGATTTGTTGTTCCACTATTTATGCATTCATTGGTTGACTCTTGTATGTGCCCTGACCAGAGATGGAACCTGCAACCTTGGTGTACTGGGACAACGCTCTAACCAACTGAGCTACCCAGCCAGGGCCTGGGCTTCAAATTATTGGATTAGTTCACCACTACTTCTTGAAGAATATACTAGGGTTCCTCGGAAAAGGACATTAAATATCTATTTTAGCATAAAGCTAAAAGTCAGAATTATCAAAGTCCAAGTTTTCTGGAACCTCATTTTTCTAATGGTTTTTTAAACATTTTAATTAAGTTCAACAAGATTCACAATTCATTGAGTACTTCTCTGTGCTCACTGTTTTAAAACATTATCTCATTATTCCCCACAAAAATTATATGATGTAGGCATTATTAGCATTTCATAGGTGAGGAATCTGAAGCTTAGAGAAATCAAATTATTTTCTTTGGGCTTTAATTATTATTTACTGATTTTAGAGAGTGAGAGGAAGGGAAAGAGGGAGACAGAAAGAGAGAGAGAAATGCCGATTTGCTGTTCCGGGCTGAAGAGCTGCCGCACTTCCTGCGGGGCAGTCTCTCCATGACGTCCTCACTCAGCTTTTGTACCTTAGAATACTTTCGTTTCTTTCAGTTTCAAAGGAAATCTTGCCAGATGTAGAATTTTTGGTTTACACTTTCTTTCTCGGACTGCATAATGTGCATGCTGGTATGCCTGACGGTGTCCTACAGGTCCTCACGCTCTGTTAATATTTTAAAATCCATTTTTCTTTCTGCTTCTCAAACTTATCAATTTCTTCTTTTAAAGCATTTCTGTATGTTTAATGAATTAATTTTCCAATATTTTTAAAATAAATAACTACAGGGACTTTTCTATTTAAAAAAACTAAATGATATTCATAGTTTCACAGAACAATACCAGAAGCTTCATTAGCAAAACAATTAATAAAAGAATGTATCTTCTGCAACAATTAAGGATCAATTTTCATGGCAGTAAATTAGTCTAAATCAGTGACTCCTGACTGAACAATTTCAACTGCCCTATGTTCAAATTCTCCAATTCTTTCTTCTGCCTACTCAAAGCTGTTGCTGAACCCCTCTCCAGTCCTGCATTGCTTGACAGGGATACATTTTATGATACATCATTAGCAATTTCATCATGCAAACATAGAGTACCCATACACAAACTTAGGCTATACAGTCAAGTCAACTGCTCGCAGGCTACCAGCGGGTTCTGCTGTACTAAACACTGTAGGCAACTGTAACTCAGTGGTAGGTGTTTGTGTACCTAAGCATATCTAAACACAGAAAAGGTACAATACAGTTGATCCTTGGACAACATAGGTGTGAATCACACAGGTCCACTTACTTGTACGTAACCACGGATGGAGCTTGCAGGACTGGAAGTTGCTCTGGGTGAGCAGTGAGTGAATTTGAGGGCCTATGACATTTCTGTAATGCTACTGTAAACTTCATAAACACCCTACACTCAGACTACACTAAATTTATTTAAAAATTTTTCTTCAATAATAAATTAACCTTAGCTTACTGTAACTTCTTTACTTTGTAAACTTTAAATTTTAAAAACTTCTGGACTTTTATAATAACAGCTTACAACACAAAACACTGTACAGCTATACAGAAATATTTTCTTTATACAATACCATTATCCTAAAGTTGTTTTCTTTTTAAAATTTTCTTGTTAAAAACCTAAAACAGGAACACACACATTAGCCCAGGCCTACACAGGGTCAGGATTATCAGTATCACTGAGTCCCATCTCCACATCCTGTTCCACCGGAAGGTCTTCAGGGGCAGTAACAAGCACGGAGCTGTCATCACCTATGAGAGCAGTGCCTTCTTTCGGAATACCTCTGGGAGGAAACTCAGGAGGTGTCATTCTTCTAAGAAACATGTCTGCAGTGGTTTGCTTCGTTTTTTCCCCATCATAGACTTGCTTGTAAGCAGATAATGTACCATGAACATTCCTCTCTATTAATGAAAACCCTCATGTTTGGTTCCATTTTATCAAACTTTTTAAGGAGCTTACTGAGGGCTGCAAATGCTTAAGCTAAAGCCCTCACTGCAAATCTTCTTGAGGTTCTTTTCCTTCTGCAGTCTCCTTTTCTCTTGCCTCCTTTTCAGCTATGTGTTCCTGTTCTAGTCAATTCCTCCTTAGTCGATTCCTCAGGAACCACCTCTAGGAGCACCCCGATGCCATCCTCATTCACTTCCAGGTTAAAGCTGTTTGTCACCGCAATCACAGCCTTGTGGATTTTTACCACCTTTGCCTGACAATATAATGACTGCTACGACTTCTGGACTTTTATAATAACAGCTTAAAACACAAAACACTGTACAGCTATACAGTGTTTTCAGCCCCATTATACTCTTATGGAATTTTCAGCCCCATTATACTCTTATGGAACCACTATCATATATGTGGTCCAGCTTTGACCGCAATGTCATTAAGTGGTGCATGACTGTAGTTAATTTTTATTTCCGCTATTATACCCTTTCAGCTCCAGAATTTGATTCTTATTTATACTTTCTTACTTCTTTATACATATTTCCAAGTTGTTCTTACATCATTCTCCTGATTTCCTTCTTTTTGCATGATTTCCTTCAGCAATTTGAGCATATTTAAGAGAGTTAATTTAAAGTCTTTGTCTAGTGTGTCCAATGTTTGGGCTTCCTCAGGGATGCTTTCTGTCAACTTCTTTTTTTATTCCTGTGAATGAGCCATATTTTCCTGTTTCTTTGTATGCTTTATACTTTTGTATTGAGAACCTGACATTTTGAACACTGTAATGTGTTAATCTGGGCATCATCCTCCTCCTTCCCCAGAGATTGCCGATGTGTAGTCATGTGTTTGTCTGATGACTTTTACTCAAGGACTGCATTCCTTCTGGTGTGTGCTCCTTGAAATCTCTGATTTATTAATTCTGCAGTCAGCCAGTGACCTTTCAAAGATTTCAGTGAATGCCTGGATCCAATGAGAAAGAGAGATGGATGTGGGGAATAGACAAGTGTGCTATTTCTTTAAATTCTTTGTCAGACACCATCCAGGAAACTGCTTTAGCCTGAGGAGTTAAAACAATGGCCAGGCCCTGCACGAGACCCTCAGTGAACTGACGGGCAGACTAAAAGACACAGAACCAGTCTCTGGAGGACAAGTCTTAACTGCTCAACCTGGCTGAAGAAAAGAGGTGCTGCCGTCTCCTCAGCTGTCTGCCACTGGGCTGGGGGCTAGTAGTGTCTACACATAAAATGCTAAAGCATCAACATTTACCAGTCTCTTTTTTTCATCGAGCATTCCATTGCTGTTGGTAGTGCACAATTCCGAAGTAGCTGATTTTAGTAGATCTTGCCGGCTCAACAGCTGTTTCAGCAGAGGAACTTATACTGGAGCTCTGTCCTCCACCTTCCCAACACCCATCCGTTCACTGATTTTTGAAGGTGAACCAACATTACATACCTACTTGGTTATGACGTATTTTCCCTTTTATGTATTGTTGGAGTTGATTTGTGAAAATTTTCTTGAGAAATTTTTCTCTATGTTAATTAGGAGTATGGGTCTATAGTTTTCTTTCCCTCTTTTGGTATATTTTATTGATTATGCTATTACCGTTGTCTCAATTTTTTTCTCCCCTTTATTCCCCTCCACTGTTCACCCACCCAGCCCCACAAGCATCTCCCCTGCCCCCTTAGTTCATGTCCATGGGTCATACATAAGTTCTTTGGCTTCTCCATTTCCTATACTATTCTTAACTACCCCCTGTCTATTATACCAATTATGCTTCTTATTCCATGTACCTTTTCCCCCATTCTTCCCCCTCCCCCATTGATAACCCTCCATGTGATCTCCATTTCTGTGATTCTATTCCTGTTCTAGTTGTTTGCTTAGTTTGTTTTTCATTCTTTAGGTTCAGGTGTTGATAGTTATGAGTTTGTTCTAATTTTCCTGTTCATGGTTTTGATCTTCTTTTTTTAGATAAGAGCCTTTAACATTTCATATAATAAGGGCTTGATGATGATGAATTCCTTTAACTTGACTTTATCTGGGAAGCCCTTTATCTGCCCTTCTATTGTAAATGATAGCTTTGCTGGATGGAGTAATCTTGGATGTAGGTCCTTGCCTTTCATAACTTTGAATACTTCTTGCCAACTCCTTTTTGCCCTTAATGTTTCTTCTGAGAAATCAGCTGCTAGTCTTATAGGAACTCCTTTGTAGGTAATTGTGTCCCTTTTTCTTGCTGCTTTTAAGCAGCATCCTTATCTTTAATCTTGCTGATAACTATGATGTGCCTTGGTGTGTTCCTCCTTGGGTCCAACTTCTTCAGGACTCTCTGAGCTTCCTGGACTTCCTGGAAGTCTATTTCCTTTGCCAGACTGGGGAAGTTCTCCTTCATTATGTGTGTTTTTTCCTTTTCATTATATTTTCAACTAAGTTTACAATGTCTTGCTCTTCCCCTTCTCCTGCCAGCACCCCTATGATTCAGATGTTGGAACGTTTCAAGTTGTCCTGAAGGTTTCTAAGCCTCTCGTTTTTCTGAATTCTTGTTTCTTTATTCTGTTCTGGTTGAATGTTTACTTCTTCCCGCTATCTCAAATCATTGATTTGAGTCCTGGTTTCTTTCCCTTCAATGTTGGTTCCCTGTACATTTTTCTTTATTTCACTTTGCATAGCCTTCACTTCTTCCTCTATTTTGTGTCTGTACTCAATCATTTCTGTGAGCTTCCTGATTACCAGTGTTTTGAACTCTGCATCTGATAGGTTGGCTATCTCCTTGTTGCTTAGTTCTTTTTCCGCAGTTTTGATCTGTTCTTTCATTTGGACCATATTGCTTTGTCTTGGCAGCCTGCTATGTTGTCAGGGGCAGAGCCTTAGGTATTGGCCAGGGTGGGGCAACCCATGTGGCTGTGTTGTGGCGCTGTGTGTGGGGGAGGGGTCCGAGAGGGAGCAATGCTGCTTGCTCAGCTCTTGCCCTGCTTTCAGTCACTTCCCTTGCTACCCATAAGGAAATTGGGCCCTTCTGGTGTGTTTTTTTCCAGGTGGGTAGGTTTGTGTACTTACTAGGACCCCATGTGTTTCTTTAATGAAATATTCTGTGAGGCTGAGAGTTTCTCCTACTGCCACGATCCCCACAGATTTTTACAGCCAGAGGTTTTGAGGCTTTAGTTTCCCATGCTGCAACCCTGGGTTGTATTCTGTCTTGCTCCCTAGTTATTCCTTCCAGCTTATCCGCATACAAACATGAAACCCCCCTGGTCTGCCAGCTGCTGCCTCGCCAGGCCTAACCCATCACCTTGCTGGATATCCTCTCCAGCCCTGCTGCCTGTCTCCACCCCTGCTTCCAATTTGGATGAATGTTTCTTCTTCAAATCCTTGGTTCTCGGATTTCTATACAGTTCAATTATCTGGCTGTTCTGATTTTTTCTTTAATTTGTTGTCCTACTTTTGGTTGTACGAGGAGGCAAAGCGTATCTACCTGGGTGTCCATCTTGGCTGGAAGTCTGTAGTTTTCTCTTATTCTCTAGTTTTGTTATCAAAGTAATATTGGCCTCACAGAATGAGATGGGAAATATCTCCCCTCTTCAGTTTTCTGGTAAAATCAGTATAATTTTTTTCAGAACTGGTTTATTTCTTCCTTAAATATCTGGTAGAATTCAATAGTAAAACTATTGGGGCTGGAGTTTTCTTGTGGGAATATATTTAACTATTCTAATTTTTAAAATAGGCAATATTCAGGTTATTTATTCTTGAGTCAGCTCTAAAAGCTTGTATCTTTCAAGATACTGTTCATCTCAGCTAAGCTGATATATGTCTATTGGCATAAAGATTACTCACAAAGTTCTCTATCCATTATGTGTATCATCTGTATAATGCTACTACCTTTCTCATCCTTTTTATTGGTAACTTGTGTCTTCTGTTTTTAATTCCTTTTCCTTATTAGTCAGAGGTTTATCAATTTTATCTTCCAAAGAATCAGCACTTGACTTAATTGACATTTCTCTATTTTTTTTGTTTCACTGAGTTATACATTATTGACTGCTTTCTATTTACTTTTCATATTTTTCTCTAATTTTGTAAGGCTGAAGCTGAGATCACTGATTTTTGACCTACCTTTATAAACAAAGGTGTTCAGTGCTAAAAGTTTTACTGTAAGTACTGCTTTAGTTGCATTCTATAAATTTTTCTATGCTGTGTTTTCATTTTTGTTCAGTTTAAAATACCTTTTCTATCTTTTACTTTTTTTGTTTGATGCGTGGGTCGTTCAGAAGTGTGTTATTAAGTTTCCAAATGTGTTGCCCTCACTCCTAAAGGTCTAGTTGGAGAAGCAATTCTAGATTAACTGACATTTTCTCAACACTGTGAGATTATCCCACCACCTTCTGGCTTTCACTGTTGCTGTAACAAAGTCTGTTTGCCCTTTGTAGGGTAATAAACTTACTTATTGTTAGCTATCTTAAAATCTTCTGTCTTTACTATTATGCAGTTTGATCAAAATGTAATTATCCTATGTGGTACACGTGTGCTTTCTATATAGATCCACATGTTTCGCCAGTTCTGGAAAAGTGTCAGCCCTAGTCTCTTAAATATTTTCTCTTCATGAGTCATTCTATTTTCCCTTCTAGGACTCCGCATAGACACATATTAGACTTTCTCATTTTGTCCCCTAAATCTCTTTAACATCTCTTATAATTCTATCTAGTATATAGTATCTTCTTCTTTTGAAAATTTGCCCAGTCATTTTGACTAGTCTCTTCTTGATTGCTCATTTTTGTGATTCCCTCTTTTTTATAACATGTTATTTTATATTTTGAGTAAAAATTCCATTATCTTAGGTCTAAATCCAGCATTTGCTGTCTATTTACTCTCATTCATGGTTACTTATTTCATTACATGTTACATGAACTCTTAGGTGTTAACTCATACACTTAGATGATGTTAATTTGTAGAAAGTAAGGAGACCTAAGCTGAGAATGTTTTTGCAAAGTGCATTTCAGTCTGCTTCTTGGAGCCAGGACAATATTGAACTTGGGACCATTTCGGCCTCTTTCAAGCTCTCTGGCAGCACTTGTAATGGCACTGGCAGCATGCCCTTCAAATGTGGTTATGGTTCAGAGTTCATATTTCATCTCTAGGTACTTTCTCCCTTACTTAAAATTTTTTTAAATATTGATTTTAGAGAAAGAGGAAAGGACAAAGAGAGAAACATCAGTTTGTTATTCTGCTTATTTATGCATTTATTGGTTGATTTTTGTATGTGCCCTGAAGGGGCAAACTGTAGGACATCAAACCTACAATGTTGGTAGTATATTGGAATGATGCACTAACCAAATGAGCTACCTGGCCAGGGCTCCCCTCATTCTTTTTGTTCCTTGGAAATTTCTTCTATTCGATTAGCCCAGCAATGCTAGATAAATTATAATTTATTTAAGTTCTTACTGTTTTCTCAGGAGTGCTCCCAATATATCTGGACTACAACTAATCAAAAGGAAGCTAAAATCCATAGTAACCTAAGGCAATGTCTTTATCCAATGCAACATACTTACTTTAAAGCCATTTTCAAATTGCTTTATCATTTCTTTTTATACTAAGAGTGATTCTTCCCTCCTTTTGCTGATTTTGTTGGCTGTCTTAGCTTTAATTTTCTACATTTTTAAGATTCTAATTTATAGGATCACTTTGAGAGATTTCTTTTTTCTTTCTCAGTCACTCTTTTTGGTCTAATACTTTTACAGTTGCCTCCATCAGACCCTCACGATTCTTTATCTAGCACCCAACTGTATCAACCACTGGGTCTCCTGCCTTGTGAATTTCTAGATCCAGACAGTAGGCAGCCTAGTGGAGGTTCTGGCTATAAGACGGTGTCTACTTCCTTTCACTTATTTATTTATGGTATTTCACTATATTTAATGCAGTAAGCCTGTCCCGCAGTCCTCTAACTTGTAAAAACAGCACTCTAGCACCTGTCACCCACAGAAATAACTCTGCTTGTCTCTAACTACTTTCAAATCCAGAGCTCAGACAACTTGCAGCTTTAATCCTATTACCACCTGGCTTATGAATTTCATTTCTTGTTCACAGAGATATATAGCTTTTCTTTTTCTAGCTTTGTTTATTTATTTAAATTGTATTTTATTATTTATGCTATTATAGTTTTCCCAATTTTCACCCCTTTGCCCTCCTCTACCTGCCCCCTCCCTCTCTGGCTTGTTGCGTGTGTGTGACTAAGTCTTTTAAAGTTTTATTTTTTTATTTATAGCTAATGAATGCAGAGTTGAATTAGACTCAAAGTGACACCCTGACCACGACTCCTATTTTGGTCTAATTTTAATAACTAGAATATTAATAAATATTAATAATGAGTATTATTAATATTAATGAATTATCTTCATTTCCTTTATAATATAGACCTACTATGGCTGACCCTTGAAGAATAGACAGGTTAGGGGCACCAACCACCTGTGCAGTCAAAAATGTGTCTATAAATTAAATTGGCCCTTCACATACACATATTCCCAACCGTGGATTAAAAATACATACTATCAAACAGGAAGGGATAAGGCTTCTTTTTACATACCTGCTCCAAGAGAAAATTATGTACATCTTCCCCTTCTGGCAAAAAGTCCTTCCAGCTGAGGTCAGCCTCCCTCCATAAAGCTCCCACTTTCTTATGGCTCTGAAATAGAAATAAATCAAAATCCATTTACTTTTACACTGGCAAGAGAAAAAACAGATTGCAGAACTGTTAAGACCAAAAAATCTGCAAAAAAACCCTTTTCTTGCAGATATGAAGTTAATTTCTAGGACTCTTGGCATAGAAGCTGAGATGTCTGAATGTATGTGAACATAATGGTGAGTGGCTGAAGTACAGCTGTTTAAGATTTAATAGTTTCTTTCACTGGATGACTAACCTAGCGATCTGCAAGCTGGGACCTAGAATTTAGGAATAGAATCACCAAAAAAGAGACCCATGCACTGAGTTTACAAATTCAGCACTGTCTCTTTTCCTAGACAGTGCTATATGCACCTGCTAAGAAAGCCACTCGACAGGCCTCACTGGCACTCCTCCTCGTAGGCACATCACCACCATGCTGTCTCACAGGAGAATAGCTAGGAAAAGCAGTTGCTCCTGAATCAGATACAAGAAGATTTCAAGGGCAATCTTCAAGGGAAAAGGAAGCATAGGTTGAACCCAAGAAATAGAGAAGAGCTGTTGTTAGTGGAGGGGCAAGTCCACTGCTTGAATAAAGTCACAGCGACAAAGGAAAATGTCAGAGATTGAGGCTGCAGGTGGCACTGATGGCGTATGTACGTACTGACTATTTCACAGAGCAACTTGCCCAAGGCATAGCTGGTAACTTGGTAGAGCCGGGATTTAAACTCAGGCTGTCTCACTGCAGAGTTTATGCCCTATGAGAATTTCATTTTAGTTTTTACAAATGAAAGTTAACAAGAATGTGAATTTTAAGTAAGGACTAAAGTCAGGTAGGAGAGAAGAAGAGAATTTTGGATCTCCAAAGTAAGGTTCAATAAAAATTTTAGTGCTAGCAAGCAAAGAGTACTAATAATAAATAGATAATCAATTAGAACTAAAGTCCAGGCTATTTAGTATACCTGTCTGTGAATAACTGTTACACAAATGTAATACAGAAGGATTTCTGTAGATTTAGAGTGATAAATAAAATGTTGAATTTTTAAAATCAATGCCTGTAAAACAATGAAATCTATCATCTCAGTATTTTTGGCTTTGGTTTGAGTAAGTCAGAAATCACTCCAGAATTCTCCTCCTGAGTTCTGTTTTGTTTTGACATCTATGACCCCAGGTGTTACATCACCTTTGTGATTGCACACCCCTTTCCCAAACCAAACCTCTAAGACAGCACCTGCCACACTCCTTTGAAACTATTGGTTCAGACTTATCTCCCCCTCCAGTTTATAAATTCTTTTAAGTTTAGTTATCTTTGTAGACTGAGATCTTAGCACAGAACTTTGCAGAGAATTATGTAGTATTTATTAAACTAAAATAAATTTAACTTTAAGACAGAAATTCACGATCTTAAAGAATAATTTCCACCACCTATTTCTAACGGGATTACCTAGCCCACAATCCAAAAATAATAAAATTAATCATTTTATGAATCCTGTCTCTTTCTTGGAAAGAGGAAGAGTTTTCACTGAAATTAATTAAAAAGTATAAATAATACAGCCATTTTGTTTCAAGAAAAGATAAAATTAGTAGCTACAAATAAAACATATCTCAAAATTTTTAAGAGTTATATCAAATTTGGTTGAGAATAGGTACTTCTTTTCCAAGTTACTAGTGAACAGAAGGACAAATACACCCCTGGAAGAAACTAGATTTAAACAGAGACCTCACTCTTTTTTTCAAATAATAAAAGGAAACAAATTACTTGCACAGTGATATCTAAGCTATTCACCAGTAACCCAAGGTTGAAATCACTGCCCTTCCTAATACGCTGTTGAGTCGGACACTCAGTTTAACACTCACCATTTGTTTGCATAGAAGGTGCAATATTTCAGAAAGCAAGACCCCAGCTCTTCCAACAGGAAGTAAAGGTTTGCAAAATTCTCTGTGAAAGACAGGAGTAGTGATTAAGTACCTTAGAATAAACTCTCTGTTCTAAAACAGCAGGCAAACAATGTGTGCCAAAAGAACAGATACTTTACAACCTAAATAATACTGGGCAAGCCAAATCCAGTACATACTCGAAGTAATTTTCAACAGAAGTAGTTCAGAAACTTTGGGTTCCTTTTATGCTTCATGGAGAAGCTGCAAAAGGACTTTAGAATTCCTGATTCTTGCCTTTTTCTTTAATTGTTTCAGTGATAGAAGCAGTTGCAAGGATCAGTCTCACTTAATAAACTACTTGTTTATATAAACCCCATTTTAAGCTGAAAGGAGAAAAGCACCATAGATAACAAAGAGGTGTGAAGCTTAGTTATTAACTGTTTTTAAGAAAGGAAGGCCCCTCCACCTTTTTTAGAATACAGCTGGAACAGAAAGGAACCTATTTTTCCATAGCCTAAAATCAGTACTTCCCAAACTGTAGTCTACAGGGTACCAATAATCATTCCTAAAAAAAAATGTTGTACAGCCAGTTAAGTGAGGCAATGTCAATTACGCAAACCCAAATAGTTTTTATGTTTTGCATTTTACTGCAGGATTCTCATAACCTTGAATGTGCTATAATTTATTCTGTGAATATCAAAGAAAAGGGATACAGCAGTGTGCAGAGTCTGTCTAAATGAACAATTTCTTGGGAAATACTAGTCTATACAATGTGGCAATAACTTCCTACTCATGTTCAAATTTAGGAATGCCTGAGACCTCAGTTCCTTGTATTACAACCTGAGCATGTACCATACAGGTGTCATGGTCTGATAAGGTGTCACAATACTGGAGCAACGACAGACATAAAAGTCAGGTTAGCATTAAGTTTCCAGGAGCAAAATCACCTTTTAGTTAGTTACACGATTCTGGAGCCAGATCTATAATCATTGCTAACCTCAATGGGTATCATATCCCCATCACTTCTATAGTAAACATGAAGTATAATGTAACATTTTATATTAAAATTATTAGACTTAAAGAGTCACAGCTGCATCCAAGCGTCTCTAAAGGCACTAAGGCACAATTTTCAACCAGTGTACAACCAAGAATTTTTAAAATATGCAATACTGGACTATTAAGTCAGAGGCACTGACTTTCTTTCTCTTAAGACTGTCAAATTAAAAATATGGTAACAGCCAACATAACAATACCTTTCCATATGAATGAATCAAAGTTCTATGTATTTTTATCAGACAGGCAAAAACCATATTTTTCGGTGTGCTGCAGAATTTTAGTAATTAGTTTATATGTACCACAAGATGAAAAAGGTTGAAAATCGCTGCACCAAGGGACCAGCAGTATGCTAGAAGGCCAGCTGGTGAGTTCTGCATCAGTTGAACTTGATATACATCAAAAGAAACAAGAAGAACTTACATGATAAGTTCTCTCATGGAGATTCCGCCTTCTTTCAACATGGGGGTCACCAGTTCCGCAAGGTACAACCAAATATGGGGAATATCAATGGCCATGTCATCTGCCAATTCTAGTGTTTCTGAAAAACTACAAAAGAACAGGAAAAAAATTCACATGCAAATGTAATTCACAAGTTAAGATTAAATAAAGAGATCAAAAAGCAGTTGGTAAAGAAATACCTATTAAGCATTTGCTACATTAAGTACTGTTCAAGGGATAAAGTAACCGGCTCTGGCTCTCAGAGAGCTTACATTAGTGTGGGGAGGGGGAGAAGAGCACAGACAAAAGCACCCTTGCAGACAGGACAACATTCTGAGGTACGGGCTAAAAGTCACACTCTGAAGAACATGAACTACAGTACTAGGATATCCCAGTACAGATGGGGGTCAGAAAATACCTCTGTAGAGAGATGACATTTGAAAGACTTAAATGATGAAAATGAGGCAGCCATGTGAAATTCTGGGGGAACAGATATCAATTTAATCCCACATTATAAAGAGTTCACCACAGTTGAGTATCATACCCTCTGAGTCAGCCAGAAGCACAGACTAAAAACCTAATAAAGACCAGACACAAAGAGCAGAAAAGGCAAAAATACTTATCCTTGAGGAGCTTACAATGGGGGAAAAAATGGACAGATATAAGAGTCTGACAACTTTACTAATAACACCATCATTACGACATGCTACCAACTGTTGTATCTTAAAGAAAAGTTAATAGTTTCAAGCTCTCATGCTATGAAATATTTCTAAATATGAAGTGAAATAAATGGGATTTAAATATAATCCTTCTGAAAGTAAAATACAAAATATCAGTGCAATTTTCCTTAGGCTCAACAGCACAGCTATTCATTTAGAATTATAAAAACAACCTAAGACTTTGTTAATTAATCCTATATATATAGGATATAGAACATTTATAATATATTTTTAATATATAACATATTTAAAAGTACAAAAACAAAAGTAAATTTAACTACAGGAGACACACGCATAATTACAAGGAAAGACACAGAATCTAACAAAAGGAATGAATGAATGAACGAGCCACGGGCAGGCACTGTTTGTGTTCACATCCTTCCAGATCTCTGCACACAGAAACACCACCAGACGGCAGAGTAACTTTTCTGCAGGTGCCATTTCAAAACAGTTTGCAGATTGGCCACTTTATCCAATCCTGTGCTTCATGAATTCCTAATGCCAACTTTCTGACCTTCTAGCTTGCAATTATCTGTCATCTATTCACAATACAACAGATACTTGACTATTCTCTCATTATGTGTAGACTTCCAGCTCAGTTAATGTGCTACTAATGGACCATAATCTAGATGGACTCCAGGATTTCTGGGTTAATCACCCTACAATGCCTGTCCATGTTCCATGGGTTAGTGGCATAGATTAAGCTGTTTAATGAGCCCATGACTGCAGCCACTCTGCCTTTCAGGAGCATGTCTACTGCTATTTTCATCTCACATTACAACTAAAAGATACCCGTATTTTTGCCTTGGTTTTCTACTTCTCCAGTAATCATGGGACTGTCTGTAGAACACAATCACTGTCAAATCCATACTGCTGATTAAAAAAAAAAAAGCCTATTTGGCTGAACATAGGATTTCCATAAAACAAGTCTGATAAAAGAAGAGATATTTGTTTCCAGGTTTAAAATCCCTAAATCCTTTTGTGTGATTTTTAAAAGAAAAATCCTAAGTGTGTAGAAGCTTCCCCACACAGTAGTCTTTGGACTACTATACTATATAACCTATAACAATGCCTTGCATAATACACATTTTCTGCTGGCTGAATGAATGAAATAGAGCTATACCGCACCCCTGCGCTTGGTATTCAGTGACCACGATGCCCACTGGACTGCACTTTGGGAGGGTCCACAGATGGGACTTCAGGCATTCTCTCCCGACTTCGACTACAGGAGATCTACTTTTATTTATTTTATATACCGAGTTCCTGCCTAAAGTTTAATTAAAGAAAGGAGTGCATGGTTAAAAGTTGGAATTTAAAAAATTCAATGAAGGTCTGATCAGAAATCTGCTAAAAAGGCAAAATAATCTAATACAGTTGGAAATGGCATTGTCAGTAGCATCTTCCACAATTATGACAACTAAATAATAATGGAAATTTGGCTGTAGATAAACATGGAAGAAAGAGTAAAGACATCTAAAAATCAGACTGACCAAGTATCATTGTAAGTAATTTGAAGAATCTCGCTACAGGTAAAAGAGAAATAAACGAAGATGAAAAGCCTTCTTACCCTGCAGTATCATTGTCAAAGGGTTGCTACAACAGAGACCATTTAATCTCGATCTCCCTATCTATGTGAGCGAATAGGGTTTTCATCATTAACTAGCACCTCTGCATTTTTGCAGTTGAAACTTAGTCTGCATGTCTACGTAAGCTCTGAACTCTTATTACCAAGGTGGAACTGCCACAGTGGCAAGAAAAGTTCCAGAAGGTAGCCAAGGAGGAGATAAGAATTTCCTCTCCAACAAATATTTCTCAAAGTGAAATACTAATATAGCGAGCCTCCAGAAGGACACATATTTCGTGTTCACTGTCAACTCCAATTTCTGCCATCCTGGATTTCATTACTAAACTTTCAAAGTGATTCCAATTCCGCAGCTAATAGTGAACTGTACTCAATTACCTTTACCAGACGGTTTTAAAAAAGACAACTTCTGAAGCCATGATAAAAAATGACTGTATCGACAACGCTTGAAATACATTTATCTACCTACCTACCTACCTGAATTATGTCATAAAACATTCGGATGCTAGTACTGAAAATTCTAAGAGGACGGTTTGATGTTGTTGCCTTTGTGAAGATGTGCTTTATATATGGCAACTGTATGCTCAGAGTTGATACAGTACCTCGTAAGGAAAATTCTAAAGGATCTAAACTTCATATATAAACAACCCAACACAAAGAGCCTATTTGAAACTTCTGTCCAATCTAACTCAATATATAGTAGCACTGCATGCCTTAAATATTCAGGAACTGTAGGAGAAATGGAGCATTAGTTGGGTGGTCAGGGCCCAGTAAACTTGGAGGCCTTCTACTTTCTGTTTCCCAGAATCGCTGCTTCAGTGACTGCTCAGAAGCTGGCACCTGACCAGCAGCAGCATCTAAGTAAGCTAACCTCAGATGGTCCCCGGCAATGCTATGCAAAAACAGAAATCTATGCATATTGAAACCAAAGAGATGAAAGACTTAGGGAGTTTCCATGGTTCCAATAAACTAGCCTGTCTGGACAGTAGAAACTACTTATTACTTGGGATTTTGAAGTAATTGGGAAACTGATCTATTTGCAAGAAGCCTCTTTGTGATGATGACACTAAACTATCAGTCTGTTTCTATCTTAGAAAAAATTGCCAAGCCTCCCCATTTAGGGAGGAACAGGGGTTTTCGTAGTGGTCCTGGTCTAAGGATGGTCTGTTCAGGTCTATTTTAGTATTAAAAGTTAGGTTTGGAGCCACTGCATTATCCTGAACTGCAGAAGGAAGAAAAAACAGAGAAAGATGAAGCAGAGACCCAGAAGTGTTCACTTCATTTCAGTCTAAATAAAAGGTTGTGGTTGTGGCAGTGTTGCCAGCAGCAGCATAAGCAGCACCACCACCGCCAGAAACAATGAAAGTGTGGACACCATGACTGACGATCCTTTTTCCTCAACAGAACCCACCAAGGGAAACGCAAATGTCTGAGACAGCCTAGAAACCCAGCCAGCACCTCCCAAGTTCGGTTAAAGCTGGCGAAGCTGGACTACACTTCTTGGTGTGTTTACAGACAGAATTAACTTCTGAGCATAGTTTGGAGAGAGATATAAAATGATAAATAATAATCCAGCATTCTAATTTTTGAAATTTTATGGTGAATATATCATAATATCCAGGTAAAAAGCAAGTTAGTTATAAACTAATAATAACAGTTACTGTGAATGTAGTTTCTAGGGGCCTGAAACTGTAGTTTCAAGTTGGCTAGTGGCAGACACCTCAATTTCTTTGTGAGGGTGTGGGTCCCCTCATTACTCTTACTATTTACATTGGCTGGCTAGTGGAGCGAACAACATATTTCTCTTTTAAGACTGGGAAACCATCCTGGCCTTAAAGGCCAACAATCATGGCAACTTTTGCCAGAGTTTCTTATTATATTCACTGGGTCATATGGCCTTAATACAGTCAGCCACGGCATTCAGAGAAATCCAGCTTACTGTTAAAACACAAATTTTTAGTGATCATAGGGACGAGTACACATTTTTCAGAACCTTGAGGACAACGCCATTTTTCATCACACACTAAAATGAGTAATTTATTCCTAAGTACATTAACCATGGCATTTAATGGTTACACTATTCTAAGAGGTTGACCATGTCTGAAAGATAAACACAGTAGCATTTCATCACGTGCACACTGAATGTACGAGAATACATCGTGAGCTTGGTAAAAAGATTTATAAGGAGCAAAATAAACAGTGCAGAATTCTTACTGTGACTCCACTTAATGAGCATATACCCTGAGTCAGTATGAGATGGGAGAGGCGAATCTGATGTTCAGCCCTCAGGAAGTTTTAGTTCCCGTTCCCTTAGAGAGTAAGCACCTAACGGTGATGACTGCCATTGTATGTTTACACTGTACAACATGGCTCCTAAATAAAATTCCTTACCATACGCAGCTTTAGCCTTAAACATTGATGTCAGAACCTAAGCCTGGGTGAGATTCTGTGGCTGTACCACAAAGAACCTAATCCACACACTTGTGAGGGTGGTGTCTCACGAAGACATCAGAACCTGATCCAATGAGGATCCAACACTAGGTGACAGGCGGGCACCGCCCAACCAGCCGTCTGCGGGAATCGTAATGAAACCAACCTGGAACAGACTCAGTCACCAACGACTGGGAATTACACATCCTCCTGTGGGGCTAACACGGACACACAAGCATTTCCTGACCAAAATCACCAAGGTTTCTGAAAGACTTAATAAGGCTTTCAGGTTTAAGTCAATTTTTCAAAAATTTTTTTCACAAAAGAAGTTTTCTTCCTGAAAGAATAGCCAAGGGTTTACATGTCAATAGGCTGATGAAACCTCGGTTTCCCCAAGGTTAAGGGGTCTTTGTTACCTTACTTACATCACGACATAGGCCTAACAATAAGATATATATATATTAAAAAAAAAAAACAGAAGATAACCTTTGTGCCCTAGCACAGTCTCCAAATTTCATCATATCAACCAACACATTATCAATATTACACATCAACATATTAGAGCAGACACACTTTTAATCTATGACAAAAGCTAAAAACTTAAAATAGATAATGCACTTTTAAAATGAACTACTTACTCGAGAGCCTAATAAACAAATACCACTAGAGGAGGATACTGACCCCTTGAAAAAGTCCTGTTTGCTGAGCTTTTCTGACTGCACCAGCTGATACAGTAGCTGGCCCATGTGATCCCTGGTGATCTGGCTCCTCTCCAGGGTGGACTCAACTCCCACTCTCACAAACACATGTAGCGGGCCCTGGGCATTCAGCTCCTCCACACACTGCATGGCTTCCTGTTTGAACAGCAAACAAAAGCTTACCCCAAAATCTAGATAGCATTAACGGAGGCTTAAAATACATTAAAATCTTTTACTTATGCCAAACTCAGTAGAGAGTTCTGCAAACAAGACAGTTTTCACAGACAATTTTTCAAACATTAACACAGCTCAGTGAAATGCAGGCTGATATGGGCAATATAAGTCATATTTAAAAACAGAAGAAGTGTGTCTTTATAAAGCAAATATGTCTAGATTAACGATTTTATTAAAGATCACTCAAAGGACTAGAGTAAAAAATGTGTATTTCTATACAGTGTTTACCCATTAAAAAAACTGAATATGGCCTATTATGAAATAAAAATTCCATGTCATGATTCAAAGGCCTTACTTAAAATGGCAACTGAGGTCACTCTGTTGGGGTATGTTAATATTTGCAAAATCTTCAACAAGACAGGTCTTCTTTCATAGGCAAGTTCATACAGTTAACTTAAGTACTAAGTAAGAACTATGAAGTTCTCGCGGTGCGCGGCTTGTTATGCGTTTCTCACCGTGGGGTGATTTGGCCAGGTCCGCTGCCTTTGGCGCGGAGGGTGGCTGCATCACTAACACAGCAGAGAGCCGCCCTGCTCTCCCCTATCTCAGCTTTGAGTGTAAGATCCTACGGTTGCACCTCTAAGAGACTGGCTCTTCTGAGGGGGAAGACCCATGTGAGAAGGGGAGCCCGTGGCTTTCTGTTGTTCTAGGATCCAGTTAAAAACCCAACATCACAGGTCATGCTATCTTTCTTGACTCCTTTAATCTAGATCTGTCCTTCCCCTCTTTTTTGTTTTATGACATTGGCATTTTTGAAACACTCAGGCCAGGCTGTCATGTAAAACTGTTTCTTTAAAAAAAATTTTTTTTTACTATTTTATTTATTTATTTTTAGAGAGAGGGGACAGGAAGCAGACAGAGTGGGAGAGAAACATCAATGTGTGGTTGCCTCTCACGTGGCCCCCACTGGGGACCTGGCCTGCAACCCAGGCATGTGCCCTGACTGGGAATTGAACCAGCAACCCTTTGCTTCACAGGCTTATGCTCAATCCACTGAGCTACACCAGCCAGGGCTGTAAAACTGTTTCTTACATATACTTTTAACCACTCAACCTTCGGTTTCCAGCCCCATCTGCATCTCATGCACATGTGTGGTCTTCTAAATAAATGATCGCTCGCCCTCCTAATTTCTACCTTCCAGAATGCTGCTGCTCTCTATTCCGGGTGCCTCTCATCCTTGCGGGGCCTGGCCCCATTTTAACAGCATCGTCACCATCGTAATGCCTTTTCATCTTTCTTCACCTTTCCTCTTTCTGGGCCTTTCTCATTTCTCTACTTCCATGCGAGAAGAAAGCTGTGCTGCTAGTTTACAATAATACTCACTTTCTAAGACTCGAACTAACAAAGCACAGTATATAAAGTATATTTGTTGGCTCTTTTCTATTAATGTTCATTTATTTTTGCTGTGCACTCAAGGTCCTTTGCAAAGTACTCCTCTCTGGCTTGCTTATCATCAAACTTTTCCCTACTTCTGAATTTTGGACAATTTCAGAGCTGGAGGTTTTTAGAAGGCTGGGCTATAGCTAACCAAGAAGATTTTTTACATTGGAAAGTAGATTATAACTAGGTTGTTAAGGGAACAAGCAAGCTCGAAATAATTAATTATATATGTTAAAGCAAAAGTACTTAATATATCTGACGAAAGCCTTTGCTCACTCCAGATCCCTAAAGCAGGTCCCATTACATGATCTCTCCTAAGATCGTAAATAGTTCTTCTAGTATTTACTATTACTACAATTTAAATATGTGTTTGTGGAGTTATCTATTTGTGGTCACTCTCTGCCACTGGAATTTATGAAGTCAGGCAGAATCTCTCTCATATTCACTACCATCTTAAAATGAAGGTCAAAGAGAAGGTCGGGGTTAAAGGAGGGCAAACGCAAAGCTGTGATTTGAAATGTTTACTTAGGTTGTCCGACCCTGGCACACTGCTTACTCCTTTGTGACTCAGTTTTCTACTTAAGAAATAAAGAAAAAAGTAATGTCAGATATACTGTAAAGTTAATATAAAAATGATGATAAACTGTAAAAATCATGAGGTATGGTATGATCAGCCCACATCATGGGGTGATCAACGGGGATGGACAGGTACCCACTCCTGTCTCCTGCCACTTGACCTTGCAATCCATAGTATCAATTTAAAAGATGGTACTTGGCAGAAAAGTATCAGGGCTGTGCAAGCTGAACTACGCTGGACTTGGTCACACACTCTAAGTGTCATCAGTTCACCATTACAGCTGACTTAGGCCAGAATCAATCTATCACAGGGCTTATTTCGTTGTTGTTTTAAATTCATTTACCTTAAAATCATTAATGTGTAGAAATTCATCAATGATAGATCTGGACTTCCTCTCTATTTCCTCTTCTGACAATGAAGGCTTGTCAGAGGCTGATGTCGTTGGAATTTCTGGTTTCACTACTAGTGAGGTTCAAACAAAGCGAGAAAGTAAAAATGACAAAAATTATCATTAAAATGGTGTGATCATGGTTGATAATGTTTACATGTTGCTGTCCCTTTTTTCCCAGTAAAACCATTAAAAATAGACAAACTTGACAAAGCAAGACACCTAAAAGAATACAGAGACTTTAATTTTAGAACAGATAGACACTAAGTAATTTCATGATCCACAACAATTAAAAGGATATAGGAATATGACAAACGTTTGTAACTAAAGCTTTTGTGTCCATTTCTGTACTTTGACTTCTTCCCACTGCTCCAATGATGAAAAGCTCGGGAGGCCTGCACAACTGTGCACAGAGCTCCAGCCTCACCGGCCCTTGGCAACTGCTGAAACACGACATGGTTCTGTCTATGACTACTTTGTTCACGGTACTTCCCATCTGGGATGCTCTTTCTCTGCTCCATACTTTCCCTCCCTGCCTTTCCTGATACACCTCTGTGTCAACCCTCGATAGTTCAAGTGCTCCCTTAGAACTGTGATCACTTCCCTCATAGCATTTTTCTCTGTTTATACTTATATATGATATTTTGTGGAATTATTTGATAAAGTGTCTCCTGATGCAGCAGACTGAAGGATGAGCACAGGGAACCAGTGCCCAGAAGTCACGAGCTACTCAGTGTGCACGTGGTGACTGGATAAATGACTGGGACAACAAACATGCACAGGGCAGCTACGTTACATTAGTCACTGTACGTGTTATTTTCATGCCCTATTTTATTATGTTCCCAAAATACCTAACACAGATAGGAAAGCTACATATCCTTAAAGCTGAAAGATCTGAAGTCTGTATCCGTTGGGTGAAGACATTTCAACTTGCTTCTGAAATTCATTTAGAGACTATAGTTAGAAGACACAATTTACATAGTAAAACAAATTGAAAGTTTTAAAAAGATGTTATAAACCACCAACCACTATTACTTCAGGATTAAGAATTACCAGATGCTAAAAATGATCTTTAAACTATTTTCATCACCTTCATCATGACCTCTACTACATTTTGAAAACTTTTGTATATGTCAGATAACATTCTCAGTAGTTACATTTACTGACTTCTCATTTAATCTTCATAATAACCCTACACTTATTATCCCCATGTAGTGAACAAGGAACCTGAAATACTGAGAGGTTAAACACATGAAGCAATTTTTAGAGCATCATCTAAGTCATTCCTCTAAGCATATACGTATTAAACATATACAAAACCCACAAAGTTACCAAGGAAGATAAACACAAGACAATCTGATACTCTTCGGTTTGCCTTGCAGCGGCTCAGTGCCAGAATTTCCACACATTTGCGGGGCTCTACAAAAGCATACACACTCGAATGCACAGCGGGGAGTTATTTAGGGAATGTGTAAGAAATTCAGATTGCTTAAAATACAGCAAGAGGACCCCATCATCATCACCACATTGATAGAGAAAGAAAAGAATTTATAAATTGCTGAACTAAGGGCTACCTGGGGAGTAAGAACTATGTTACAAAACTATGAGGATGCCCTTCAACTTTTTTAAAAAAATCCTCACGGGAGGATATGTTTATTGATTTTTAGAGAGAGACGAAGGGAGGGAGAGAGGAAGAGAGAGGGAGGGAGGGAAGGAGGGGGTGGGAACATTGATAGGTTGCATCTTATACGCACCCCAATGAGATAAAACCCACAACTTAGGTACATGCATTGACCGGGGAATGAAGGCACAACCTTTTGGTGGACGCGACAATGCTTAACCAACTGATCCACCCTGCCAGGGGCTTGTTAAACTTTTAAGGTGCTGCTGAGTGTGCTGGCATCATGAAATCAACTCAGGCACAAAATCTCCCTTACCATTTTACTTCCAAAATGAAGGCCCAAATTTTCATCTGTATTTGTTCATATAAAGCCTCTCACCTGACTCCCTGGTTTTGTTCCGGTCAGCCTCAGTGGTGTTCCTTTCCACGTCCATGCCTCCTGTAAGCTGTTTCACGGTCTCCAGCATCTCTCTCCGTTGCTCCTCCTGAGACTGATTGTCCAGCAGGTCCTTACTACTGCCGCCCCTCATGAACGTGTTTGGACGAGCTGCTCCAGAGGGAAGGGGCTTGTCATTCTTCTCCCTGCCCATGCTTCCACGACTTAAAGGACAAAATAACACATTTCAAAAGAAAGGCTCTCACCTCCTATGCATTTAAATTATAAAGTAACACTAAGACTTTCTGAAGTATGCAGAATAATTTTTGAGAAAACTTGAGATGTGTGAGGCACCAAGTATATTCTAAGTGTAATTATTTATAAAAACAAGTAAAATCAGTGCTTTAAAGAGAACATTAAGATAGCTTTAACTTTTCTCTTAAATGTTAAGAGATACCACTTATTAACTTATAATGACTATGACAATTCCTTGATTTAGTTTTTAAAAATATTTTCAGACAGTAATGAATATATGAACTAAATGAGTAAAAGGGAAACAGAATACCAAAAGAACATATCACTATCTTAGAAATTATACACTTTATTTATTCAGAAACTTCAATTACATGGAGAACATTTGAGAACCAGGTACAAGTAACTTTGGAATAGCCAGTATCATACACTTTATTCATTTTAAGAGAGAATCTTCCTACTTTCCTATTTAGTTGTCGATTCTAACCAGCTGGAAAAACAGCTCCTTACCCATGGCAGATCAGAAGCAGCAAATTAGTTAAAAGGGAGAGAAGAGGGAAGAGGCAGAGGCGCAATAACAGTCTAACCACTGTAAAACACACACACACACACTCTCAAGAAGCCGAGTCACTGGGGGAACTGACGTCAGACCAAAGAGCCGTGGAGACCTCAACAGCCCCTCTGGTGCTCAGTGACAATCCGGGTCATCAACAGAAAGCTGACTTGTGCTACCCATATTCTGTTTCCGATGCCAAGGGAATAACCACATAGTTTAGAAAGCCTACCTCACCAAACATTACAATAGCAATAAGCAAAAGTTTGAGAGTGAAAAGAAACTTCAGCTTTTAAGGTGCTTATATTAAAAACTTTGTTGTCTGTCACTATACTACAGGTCCTCATCCATTCTCCCAAGTTACTAACCAACAGAACACTAGACTGTATGAATCCTATGAAAAGTAGGAAGAGTATAGGATACATACTGTGTATCCTATAGTGAGTGAAAAATAAAAGACAACCTGAAACATAACTTGAACAGTGTGATAGAGAAGTGTGTGGATGGGCAATCATACCCTTTAATCTCCACACTTGAGACTGCTACATTAATCTAGAGCATCTGAGGCATTAGCTTGGAGAGTCCTACACAGAATCTAGGACTTAAAAAAAAACACAATATATTGATTATGCTATTAAAGTTACCTCATTTTTTTCTCCCCTTTATTCCCCTCTGCCCTGTACCCTGCCTCCCACCAGCATTCCCCCACCTTAGTTCATGTTCATACATATAAGTTCTCCATTTCCTATACCATTCTTAACCTCCCCCTATGTATTTTGTTCGCTCCCACTCCCCGTCCCCGCTGATAACCCTCCACGTGATGCCTATTTCTGTGAATCTGTTCCTGTTCTAGTTGTGTGCTTAGTTCATTTTTGTTTTTTTACGTTCAGTTAATAGTTGTGAGTTTGTCATTTCAGTGTTTGTATTTTTTGTCTTCTTTTTCTTAGATAAGACCTTTAACATTTCATGTGATAATGGCTTGGTGATGATGAACTCCTTTAACTTGACCTCATCTGAGAAGCGCTTTATCTGCCCTTCCATTCTAAATGAAAGCTTTGCTGGATAGAGCAGTCTTGGATGTAGGTCCTTGCCTTTCATGACTTGGAATACTTCTTTCCAGCCCCTTCTTGCCTGCAAGGTTTCTTTAGAGAAATCAGCTTATAGATTTATGGGAACTCCTTTGTAGATAACTGTCTCCCTCCCTCTTGCTGCTTTTAAGATTCTCTCCATTTCTTCAATCTTGGGTAATGTAATTATGATGTGCCTTGGTGTGTGCTTCCTTGGGTCCAACTTCTTTGGGACTCTCTGAGCTTCCTGGACTTCCTGGAAGTCTATTTCCTTTGCCGTATCAGGGAATTCCCCATTATGTTTTCAATTTCTTGCTCTTCCTCTTCTCCCTCTGGTACCCCTATGATTTGGATGTTGGAAAGTTTAAAGTTGTCCCGAGGGTTCCTAAACCTCTCCTCATTTTTTTGAATTCTTATTTCTTCATTCTGTTCTGGTTGAATGTTTATTTCTTCCTTCTGGTCCAAACCATTGATTTGAGCCCCAGTTTCCTTCCTGTCACTATTGGTTCCCTGTACATTTTCCTTTATTTCACTTTGCATAGTCTTTACTTTTTCCTCTATTTTGTGACCATACTCAATCATTTCTGTGAGCATCCTGATTACCAGTGCTTTGAACTCTGCATTTGGTAGGATGGGTATCTCTTCATTGCTTAGTTGTATCTTTTCTGGAAGTTTGATCTGTTCTTTCATTAGGGCCATGTTTTTTTGTCTCAGCACACGGGTTATGCAGTAAGGGTGGAGCCTTACATATTTGCCAGGGTGGGACAACCTACATAGCCATGTTGTGGCACTGTTTGTGGGAAAGGGGTCTGAGAGGGGACAATGCCGCTTGCTCAGCTCTCGGCAGGCTTTTAGTCACTTCCCCCGCTACCCACAAGAAAACTGGGCCCTTCTGGTGCTGATTCCCAGGTGGGTGGGTTTGTGTACATTCTAGGATCCTAGGAGTTTCTCCAATTGACTCTTTCGTGAGGCTGGTAATTTCTCCTGCTCCCTCATCCCCCACCGATTTTTATACTTTGAGGTTTTGAGGGCTCATTTTCCCTCACTTGGAGCCCTGCATTTCCCAGTATGATGTGCTCCCCAGTTGTTCCTCCTGGTTTATCCACATGCAACTGTGGGACGGACCAGTCCATCAGCTGTCGCCTTGCCACAAGGCCATTCATCCTCTCCACCCTGGCTACCCATCTCCACCCTCCATGTGGTCTGGATGAATGTTTCTTGTTTAATGACTTGGTTGTTGGACTTCCACAAAGTTCGATTTTCTGGCAGTTCTGGTTATGTTTTGTTTTTAAATTTGTTGTTGTCCTTCTTTTGGTTGTGTGAGGAGGCTACACCTCTGTCTTGGCAGGAAGTCCTCTCATTTCAACTCTAGGAATTTTTGAGTCAGCCTTTCTTACGGAGCAAACCGTTACATATTTGCCAGATTAATTTACCCTTTCTTTCAACCCCATCCCAAATCTACCACCCCATTTCGTTCTTATCTTGGAAATTACAGAATGTGAAGATTAAAGGAAAAAAAGAAAGGGAGTGACAGGAATGACACTTAGGGATGACAGGAATCTGTCCATAGGATTATCATCATAATTTGAGTGAGCATCTGTGTGTGTGAGAGAGAGACAGACTGACAGACAGACACAGTGACAAGCAGGCGAGTCTTAAGTTACTATGCACACAAACTTCTTACCTGGTTAAGGTCCGCCGGGAATCAAACTCTAAAGGTGTGGATGATGTAGACCCTGAGGGTGCTGGAGGTTGCAAAGCAGAGAATCTGTTTAAACTGGAAGCACTTGACCGTAAGGCATCTATATGTGTTGAAGATTAAAAAAAGTACGAATCACATGACTAAAATGCAGCATCTAACCCATCTGTCTCCCTAGAGTGGGGCCTGAGACTAGGCATTGGTAATAAGCCTAACAAGGCGACGCCCATCTCCTGGTCCACAGACCATATTCTGACAAGCAGAGTATCAGAAAGAGGTTGTATGGAAAAAACTAATTAGAAATCTTCACTCATTACAAGGATTTGTTCTTGCTCCTTTAAATACATAATTAAATTATCCTAAGTACAGCAAGGGGGTAAGAGTAATTAACAGGGGAAGGATGGAAGAGAAAAAACAAATAGAGCTGACCCTTGAACAAGACTTGATGAGCTGTGTGTCCATTTATACATGGATTTTTAAATAAATACCTGTACTGCTTTCGATTCATGGCTGGGGGACTGTGGATGTGGAGGGATGACCGCCTGCGCTGACCTTTCTATACAGGGTACTTGAGCATCAGGACTTTGGTATCTGGAGGGGGTCCTGGAACCAATCCCCTGTGGCTACCAAGGTGCAACTTGTGTTTTGGAGAATCAAAAGTTATACAAGGATCTTCAACTGCATGGGGTAGGGGTGGGACACCCCTAAGCCCCAAGTTGTTTAAAGGTCAACTGTATTTCACTTAAAAAAGGTAATTAATATAAATGTTATATCTTATTTATGTAAAGTTATGCATGTAAGTTTAAATGAATAACAAATTTTTTTAATTTAAAGAAAAGGTCAAAATTATGTAGTAAAAAGGAAATACGGAAAGAAGGTTAATAATGAAGTTTTTATTCTTTCCATTGGGCTTCTTCAACTTTTAAGATGTGTTTGTATAAACACATCTTACGTTTAAAATGTAATGGTCCAAACATTGCAGTCTTAAGGTCAGATTTTTCAAAATATGACTTTTAGTAAAATATCTGAAAAGCTATTTTAATCTAATTCTTTTTACAACACCCTGAAACTAAATGCTCTGGGTAGTAACATTCTCTTTCTCAGTAAAATGAGTTTGCCTTTTAATTTGGGCTCCCAGCAATTTCTGTAATTATACTGAATTTGTGAACAACAACAAAGAACCCTAAGAGAATAAAGTCTTAAAATAGCCTAACTACTAAAATTTAAAAAAAAATTTAAACACCTAAGAATCACTTTTGAGGAGGAAATAACAATTCCAGAAAGGGCCGCCTGCAAGTTTGGGCACAACTGCTCTGCAGAGCCTTGCCCGAAACCCTTTCCGGGACTGTGGGAGTGCCTGCAGGGTGAATGCTGAGGGACCACGGCCCGCTGACCGCGAAGGGACACTTCCCACTTACCAGGATCGCTTGCCTTTGCTCCGCCGCTGCTGCCTTTCCCCCAGCTGCCCAGCTGCGCTTTAGGTACCAGCTGAATTTTCTCATCGATTGTGGGCTGTAATGTAAGCGACAAGAGTGAATTCTAGGAAATACTCCAGAACAATAGTTTTTCTTTTTCAGTGCAGTAAAACCAACTTTAGCAACAAAATTTGGCTCAGAATGCCAATTTAGGAAACATAAATTGGAGCCTTCATGTTACAGTGGGATTCCTGCGGCCCGTGAACCACTTCCTTGGATTCCAGCTTCCACAAAACACAATTTAAAACCAGTGGTCAGTCTGGAGAATGCACTTGAGTCCTGTAAGGTGGTGTGCCATTTGCTACATGTAAGCAATCTCTAATGGTTCCTCTTGTATACCCAGTGATTTAAAAAAAAGGAATAAAAAATACTACACAATTAACTCATTAATCTTTCCATATGATTGTGAGAGAGTATGTCAAAAGACAAAGGTTTCACATTTTAGGAAAACCTAACAGAGCTGGGGCTAAGGCTGGAGAGGGGGAACGGGAATACTCAATAAAGGGGACTAAGAAAAGCGAGAATGGAATGTTGGGAAATAAAGTCTCTGTTATCTTTCAGGTTTAGTCCTCCACCCACATTTCTGGTGCAAGTGAATAAGAATTACAATGTAACATAAATTAAAACACATACAACACAAAAAGCTGTAATTCAGCTCTCGGTAACAAAGCTGTTTTGTATTCTGAACGTGCTGTCTTACTATATGACATGTTTTCACACAAATCTTAGTTAGCAATCAATTTGTTTAATGGTTTTGAACTTTTTCTAGTACACTTATTTAAAGTATAGTATATTATCTGAATATACACAAATTAAAACCAACTTACATATTCTTCAATATATTAAGGAAATAATGTTGTAAATTTAATACCAGCAGTATTCTTTTTTACAGTATCCATAAACAATATTAGAAAAATAAACAAATGTTATTATTAAATACTGACAAAATTTTCAAAGGTACTGGGGCTGATATTGGGGTAATTCTTTAAACACAAGATCTTGGCTAAAGCCCTCTCTTGTGGGAAATGAAAGTGGGTGGGGGACTTCCAGTCAAGATGGAGGAGGCACAGGCAAACATGGCTCACTCCTCACACAACCACAGCAAAATCACAACTAAACTATAGAACCACCACCCCTCAGAACCATCAGAAATCAAGAGCAATAGAAATCCAACAACTACAGAATTAAAGAAACCTCATCCATCCACACTGATAAGGGGTAGAGACCTGGTATGGGCTGGCCCCACACCCCTGTGTGGTGGATAAATTCTGGAGGGATATCCCAGGAGTCAGCAGTCCCAGGCCCACAATAGGCCCCTAGCCCAGGGTTCCAGTGCCAGGAAGATAAGGCCCCACAACTTCTGTCTACAAAAACCTGTGGGGATTAAGTTAATGGAAGAGACTTCTAGAGTCCCAAGCAGTTCCTCTTAAAGAACCCACACACGAACTTACTCAGCCCCACTCCCTCTGAGCTCCAGCACTGGGGTAAAGAGCTTGAAAGGCACCAGTGACATATGGGGAGGAACTGAAGTATCTGGCATCAAGGCAAGAGCTGGGGAACAGCTTTCTCCCAGACAGAAATGAGGGCAGAGGCCACTGTCCCTCTTCTGAATGCTCACTCCACAGAGCCACAGGGCCAGCAGAGTAGTATCATATATGAGACTCCATCCAACTGGCTAACACTGTTTGCCCAGGCCTGGAGATCCCTAGGCTCTGCTTCACCCAAACTCTTAACAGTGGCATTTCCATATCAATGACTGGTCTTGGCTAATGCTTTACAACTTCCTAAATTCTCTCAAACAAGCCACAGCTGGCCTCAGAGAGGCCCTAGTCCCTGTACTTCTTTGCTAAGTGGCCCTAGGTCTAGCACTAGCATCAGCCAGCCTATGTTCACAGCTTCACTTTGCCTGGAAACCTCCAAGCCCAGCACAGGTAGCAGCCATCAGCAGACTCCTTCATAGCTCATACAGAGTGGCCTGGAGCAGACACACCTGGGGCCTGAACTTCACCTGTACCACCCAGGAAATCTCAGAGCCTATACACCCAGTGGACAGCTACAGACCTTGTCAGAGCACCACAACCCTGCCCCTGCACAGCTGATTCTCCATAGAAGGCAGAGGTTAGTGGTCAATGGTCACAGCCAGTCCTTGCAGCTGACTGGCCTGGGAAAGTTCCTTCTATTGACCTGCCAACAGCAACCAAGGCTCAACTACAAGAGGAGGGTGTACTCACCCCACATGGAGGGCACACCTCAAGCACTCAGCTTCAGTGATAGGAAAGGCTGGAACCCTATAGGACACCTACTACAGTAGGCCATGCTACCAAGGCAGGGAGTCACAACATCTCTACCTAATAAATAGAAACGAACACAGAGAGCACGCCAAAATGACGAGATGAAGAATCATGGCCCAAATGAAAAAACAGATCAAAACTCCAGAAAAAGAACTAAACGAAATGGACATAAACAATCTATCAGATGCAGAGTTCAAAACACTGGTTATAAGGATGCTAAAGGAACTCAACAGCATAGAAAAGATCTAGTCAGATATGGAGGATACAATCCTTGAAATAAGAACAATTTACAGAGAACCAAAGTAGAGTGGATGGAGCCAAGAATCAAATCAATGATTTGAAACATAAGGATCCAAAAAACAACCAGTCTGAACTACAAGAAGAAAAAAGAATCCAGAAAATGTGAGGAAAGTATAAGCGCACCTGATCCTCCACAGAGGGCAGAGGCTGGTGGTCAGTGGCCAAGGCCAGTCCCGCAGCCTCTGGGACAACTTCAAGAGGTCCAACATTGGCATTATAGGGGTGCCAGGAGAAGAGAAAGAGCAAGAGATTGGAAATCTATTTGAAAGACTAATGTAAGGAAACATCCCTAGTTTGGTGCAGGAAATAAACATGCAAGTCCAGAAGCACAGTCACAGACAAGATGGATGCAAAGAGACCCACTCCAAGACATGTCATAACTAAAATACTGAGGTTTAAAGATAAAGAGAGAATCTTAAAAACAGCAAGGGAAAGTAGTCAGTTACTTGCAAAGGAGTTCCCATAACACTCTCAGCTGCATTCTCAAAAGAAACTTTGTAGGTTGGAAGGGACTGGCAAGAAATATTCAAAGTCATGAAAAGCAGGAACCTACAGCCAAGACTGCTCTATCCAGCAAAGCTATCGTTTAGAATCAAAGGGCAGATAAAGAGCTTCCCAGACAAGAAAAAACTAAAGGAGTTCATCATCACCAAACCATTATTACATGAAATGTTACAGGGACTTATTTAAGAAAAAGATCAAAACAATGAACAAAATGGGAAAAAATACATATCTATCAATAATTGAATCCAAAGAACTAAGACAAGAAGAATAGACAGAATCATGGATACAGAGACCGTTTTGATGGATACCAGATGGGAGAGGGTGTGGGGGAATGGGTGAAGAGGTGAGGGGATTAAGAAGTACAAATAGGCAGTTACACAATAGCCATGGGGATACAGAGCACAGTATAGGCAATGGAGCAGCCATAGAATTTATACATATGACCCATGAACATGAACACATGTAGGGGGATTGTCTAAGAGAGTGGGGGGTGTTGGGTGGAGGAATGCAGAGGGGAAAACACTGGGACAACTGTAATAGCATAATCAATAAACTATAATTAAAAAAAAAGAAATTTACCATACAGAAAAGAAAAAAGAGAGTGGCTGGGAGTCAAGCTCTATTTAGCAATGGAGCTCATGCTGAGACATACGGACGAATGCACCAGAATCTCTGAGAACAGGACCTTCGCTAACTGCTCAAGAGGGGCCCACAGAGGCAATGTCTGAAAGTAATGCTTTGACGAAACCTGAACATGCGAAGACATACCCCATCTTCTTCCAATTTTATTAAGGTCTTTTCCTTTTTGCCAGTTATCTTTGCTCATTTGATATTCTCACATTAGCTTTAGATTTAGTATCATATACTGGCAAGTTGCCAAGTTTCAGAACTATGGAAAGTGTATTACAACTAAGGATCAAACTAAACTTGCAAATAATTTTTCAAATCCACTAGGATATAAGTTTCCACTTTTACAAAATGTAATTCTGCTTTCTCTACATTCTTCACCCTCTTTATAGTGATCGACTTCTACTGAAAATACCTGCTTGGAGAAAATTCTCTTACTGTCCACAGATTCTCTAGAGAGAGGAAATTAAATGTAGTATATTAAATATTTATCACAGAATGATCTCTAGTAGGCCTTGGATAGAGCAAACCATTCATTTCTTCCATGGTTAGACTTCAACAGTTAGCTGCTTCTTCCCCAAAGCTAAGGATACACTGTACAAAAGCTTACAACTGATTATGGCTTTTGAAATATCTTTGTTATCATCTTTCTTATATTAAGCATTTCATAACTTTTAGAATTAACCTAGTTACTTCCTCTTCAGTAAACCCTCACAGAAATAAAAAGCACAAATGCTGGGACAAGTATGTAAGAATACAGTGATCGATGCTGACTTGTAGATAAAAACCACCCCACAGAATCTGCATTATGCCTATTTTACATGAGCAACGAGTAATTTGGAGAGTCATGTTTTGAGGCTGTTGTTTTGTGTGTGTGTTTTTATCCTCATCCAAGGATATTTTTTCATTGCTTTTAGAGAGAGAAGGAGGGGGAGAGGAAGGGAAAGAAAGAAACATCAATGTGAAAGAGAAGCATCGTTCAATTGCCTCCTGTACATGCCCGGACTGGGGACTGAACTTGCAACCTAAGTATGTGCCGTGATCAGAAATTGAACCCCAACCTTCCAGTTACAGGACAATGCTCCAACCCCTGGGCCACACTGGCCAGGGCCTGTTGCTGTTATTCTAAATGTAACACTCACCTTAGTGATTTTCAGGAATTTTGAAGGGTCCAGTACCCGGCTATTCTTGGCCCCTTGTACAGTGTTCCACCCACCTTCATCCATTCTCTGGACACCTGCTGGGAGAAAAGAGTAAGCCAGTCTCTCATCTGTCTTAAGTCAGTTTGATAGTGACAGAGGGAGCAACAGCATCAACTCATGAGCTCCAATCAAAACCAAGAGAAAAAAAAATAGAAATTGTTAAAGCATCGCTCAGTGTCTTTAACAGCCACACCATGAAAATATCCAACAGAACCACGCTGTTCATACTGGATCTCCCATGAAACGTTAGTGACCTTGAAGAAATCAACTAATATAGATGAAGAGAGATTTGAGTGCTATACAAGGAAGGAACAAAGCTAGTTTTTACAGAGTTAACAACTCTGTTTATAGAGTTAATAGAACACTTGGGAGGAATCAGATGGAAATTGTTTATTCCAATGTTTATTTCATTTAATGGTGTCAAAAGACAGTCTACTTAAGTCACTGCCTCAAAACCTGCTTCTTCAATCTTTCAGCTTCTCAAGCAAAAAACCTTGATTCCTCTTTCACACTTTGTATCCATTTGTCAGCAAATCTCGTCGGTTCAACCTTTACAATATATTTGGCATCTAGCCCCTACTAACCACTACCAACACTACCAATTTGGTTTAAGCCAGAAACATTTCCTCAATTAGTACAAAACTTTCTTCAATGGCTTCCTTGCTTCCTTATTGGTTTCCATCACAGCAGCCACTGTGACTCTTGTAAAGCACAACTCAGATCTTGTGGCACTTCTCTGCTTAAAACTCTTCTGTTCTCTCTCCATTCCACTTAAGAGAAAGAGTCCTTATAAATGCCCGCAGGTGCTAAATAATCTGATGCTCTCCCTCCCAGACCCCATCTTCTACCACTCTGCTCCCTATGCCATTTGATCTAGCCACACTCGCCGCCTTGCTGTTCCTTGAAAATGCTGTTTTAGGGCCTTTGTGCTTACTATATTCCCCTTGGCCTTAAACCCTGTCCATACACATGTACATATGACTTAACTTCCTCACTCGCTTCAGGTCTTTGCTCAAGCAATGCTAACTGCAATGGGCTCCCCAACTTCCCTATTTATAATGACAATCTCTACCCACCACGCTTTGCACTCCCCACTCCCTGTCTCTCTGCTTAGATATTTTGTATGGAACAAATTTATCTGACAAATATTTATACTTAAGTATTTGTTTATTGTCTTTTGCTCTCAGTATGATGTAAGCTGCATGAGGGTAGTGACTTTCTCTCTCCTGTTAAGTGAAAGGCACTCAATAAATATTTGTTAAATGAGTGATGAAAGGCTGTCAGACTGTCTATTTGAAAACACCTCTGATAGTCACATACTTCTTTTTTTTTAAGATTTTATTTATTTATATTTAGAGAGACGGGAAGGGAAGGAGAAAGAGAGGGAGAGAAACATCAATGTGTGGTTTCCTCTCACGTGTCCCCCACTGGGGACCTGGCCTGCAACCCAGGCATGTTCCCGGACTGGGAATCGAACTGGTGACCCTTTGGTTCTCAGCCCACGCTCAATCCACTGAGCCACACCAGCCAGGGCACACATACTTCTTGTTTTCTCTGTGCAACCTGGTATTACTGATCATAAGCAGACTTGCTTCTTCCTTGTTCCTATGACACTTATACCCTGGTACTTCTTCCTCTCTACTTGTTCTTTATCTGTCACTTTTCTAAGAGCTCCTTCCTTCCTTTAGTCAACGGTGGACATCCTCTATGAGTTAAGTTTGATATTTTCCCTCTCAACCTATTTTGATAATAAATAAAAGTCATTACTGGAAAGGCACTGTGCTAGGTACTAGGGTAAGGAAGGTAAGTGTGCTGTTCTATGAAACTTAAAAGTACATTTTTTGCCCTCACTGGTGTGGCTCAGTGGATTGAGTGCTGGCTTGTGAACCAAAGAGTTGCTGGTTTGATTACCAGTTGGGGCACATGCCTGGGTTATGGGCCAAGTCCCCAGTAGGGGTTACTTGAGAGGCAACCACACAGTGGTGTTTTTCTCTTTCTCCCTCCCTTTTCTTGTCTAAATAAATAAATAAATAAATAAATAAATAAATAAATAAAATCTTACCAAAAAATAATACATTTTTTCCCTAGGAGGATTCATCTCTCATAACTTCACTATGAGATCTACTGTGCCTGTGATAAATAACAGCTAATGGTTATTGATTATTTACTATTTGCTGGTTGTTATGCTGAACACGTGGCATATACCACTACCTCGTTTTATCCTCACACAGATCCTCAGTACTAATATTAGATCCATTTTACAGATTAAGTGGTTTGTGCAAGGTCATAGAGCTAGGATGTCAGAGATGAAGTTCAAACATAGACAGTCTGACTCCAGAGTCTATGGTCTCGACCCTTACACTCTATGACCCAGTCACCAGCCTGCTGACCTACTGCACCATGGACAAATGAGCATTCCCTACTGTCGTCTCAAAATAAGCAGGCTTAAAAGAAATATGATCATTTCCCTGTTCCAAAACCTAGCCCATGGACTTCCTATTTTCCCAGATGTAAAATGCCTTTTATTTCATCCTTTCATTTATTTTCCTGTTTCTCCCTTTTCATTCCTATTGCTACTAAGTTTCAACTCCTTCCTAAGTAGCAATATTTCTGAGTTTGGTGTACCCCGACTCATCAAGTGAAGGCCAACAGACTTATTTTATTCACATTCCTCCAGCACATTACTCCTTTGCTCAAAAACTTACAATGTCTACCAACTCAAGCCAAAAATTCTTAATCAGGCTCTACACTTCCAAACATTTTTCCATTCGTTCTGACCATTTAAAGTTTTTTTGCAATAAGATTTGTTTATTCCTCTTTACAGTATGTTTATTTTAATCTCATAACTAAAGTTCTTCCTTTCCTTCCAAATATCTACCATCCATCAAGGACCAGTTCAAGTGCCCCTTTCTCAAATAAAGATTTCTTTCCATTTTCTATCATTCTTCTCTGAATTTTAACAACCTTAATGGAGAATACATCTCATGATTGATAATATCTTCTATTTGCTTGACAAATGTTTCCTTTTTTAGTTTTGCCTTCCTGGATAAACTGTAAACTTCAGAGCAGGGGTGCCAAACTCATTTCCACCGGGGCCCACATCAGCCTCGCGGTTGCCTTCAAAGGGCAGAATATAATTTCAAGACTGTATAAATGTAACAGCTCCTAAACAGCTGAGCAAGAGCTCAGTGTGTCACTGGCTGGTAACAAGGTGCCGGGTGGGATAGAAAAAGGGGGAGGCCCGATTCGGCCTGTGGGCCTTGTGTTTGCCACCTGTGCTTTCGAGGGGAGGAACCGTATCTTCCACATCTTTTTATACCCTTCATCAGTACTAAGTATGCAGAAGATGCTCAATACAGTCTTACTGCTTACTGCCTTTGAAACAGTCGAAGACATCAAGTTCAGTTCTTGCAACCTCTGCTTTTACTCAATAACCTGCCTCCAGATGAAAGTTCATGTACCAATTACCACTCTATTCTTTGAATCATTCTGTCTGATTTCATTTAACTGCTAAATATAGAATCCTTTTTTTTTAAAGGATTTATTTAAAAAAGGATTTTATTTATTTTTAGAGAGAGGTGAAGGGAAGGAGAAAGAGAGGGAGAGAAACATCACTATGTGAGAGAAACATCAATCAGTTGCCTCTCGCACACCCCCAACCAGGGTCCTGGCCCGCAATCCAGGCATGTGCCTTGGCCAAGAATCCAATCAGCAACCTTTCAGTTTGTAGGACGACACTCAACCCACTGAGCCACACCAGTCAATGCTAAATACAGAATTCATGATACCTGTCCTTCAAGCTCTTTTCATTTTTTAAAGATTTTATTTATTATTTTTAGAGAAAGGGGAAGGGAGGGGGAAAAGGGAGGTAGGGAAAGATCAACGTGTGGTTGCCTCTCTCACGCGCCCTACTGGGGACCTGGCCCGCAACCCAGGCAGGTGTCCTGACTAGGAATTGAGCCAGTGACCTGTTGATTTGCAGGCCAGCACTCAATCCACTCAGTGACACCAGCCAAGACTGTCCTTCAACTCTTAAGTCCTCTAATGCCCAGTGCACTCCACCTCTCACCTGGTCTTCTCTTCTCTTTGGTCATGAGCTGTTGGACCTTCCTTTGCTCTTCTTGTTCTTCTATTTTAGCCTCTTTGTGAATCTGTTCAATAGTTTTAGGCCCTTGATCTGCTCTTCGAGATACCCAATTACACTGTAAAAGGAGAAAATAGGGTTATCAGCCACATAACTAAAAAAATAAAACACTAATTTGAAAGGACATAAGCACTCCTCTGTTCACTGCAGTGTTATTTACAACAGCCAAAATATGGAAGCAGCCACGTGTCCATCAACAGGTGAGTGGATAAACAACTATGGGGCATTCACACAATGGAATGCTACTTGGCCATAAAAAAAGAAGAAAATTTTACCTTTGCAGCAGTATGGATCAACCTGGAGAACATTATGCTAAGTGAAATATGCCAGTCAGAGAAAGACAAATACCTATGGTTTCACTCATATGTGGGATCTAATGAACAAACTGAATTAACAAGCAAAACAGTCAGACAGACATAAATGGAGAACAAGTGACAGTTGGGGATGGAAGGGAAAGTCAGGGGGTGGAGGAATTGAGCAAAAAGGAAAAATGAGTTCGTTACCAGAAGGTTGCCACATGGGAGCGGGGAAGGGAAGAACGCAGAAGAGGTGAGGGGATTAAGAAGTACAAATAGGTAGTTAGAGAAGAGCCATGGGGATGCAAACTACAGTAGCCAAAGAACTATACCCATGATGGGGGGAGTGCCTGAGCGAGTGGGGGTACTAGGAGAAAGGGGGCAAAGGGGGAAAATCAGGACAACTGCAATAGCATAATCAATAAAACATAATTTTTAAAAAGATTTTTAATTTATTTATCTTTAGAGGGGAAGGGAAGGAGAGAAGGAGAGAAATATCTATGTATGGTTGCCTCTCGTGCGTCCCCTGCTGGGAACTGGCCTGCAACCCAAGCATGTGCCCTGACCAGGAATCGAACCTTGATCCTCTGGTTCTCAGGCCCGCGCTCAATCCACTGAGCTACACCAGTCAGGGCCAATAAAACATAAATTTAAAAAAATAGATAAAAATTAAATTTTGAAAATCTACTTTACGTTTTTCACTGCTGGAAAGTGTAAAATACTTCAGTAGTTTTTCATCTGTCTTATTATAGATGGCACTATGTGCAGTTTGGAGATTAGAGCTAAAGAATTAAATTTTTCTCAATCAATCCTGAACTATTTTATACCGAGCATTCCAACAGCCAGTGGATAACAGGACAGAGTGAAGACTAGCCCAAATGTATTTTCATATTATTTTGTATACTTACAAGGAGTCAAGAGAAGAGTAATCAAGAAAGATCAGGATTCTTTGGCCTTGTCTTACCCTGGGGTATTGCTACTCGGCTCATAACACACACCATGGGAGCTCTGAATCAAGATGACTAGTATTTTTTTTTCATATCATGGTTCTGGTAACCTACGTAAAGTGTCACACCACTCTGTCCTTTGGTTATCCTCTCTACGAAGGACACAACCAGTTGCCTCCTTATAATTATACTTCCTTTCCTTCCTACCCACCTACGGTCCCAACATTTGATGGGCGCAAGTGGTTGGAGGGCTATGTGGAGTTTTTTATATTTACATTTTTATATTAGCTAGAGGCCAGGATGGCAAATAGGTTTCAATCAGCATTCAGATCCTGATCAAATGGCAGTGGTGTTGGTAATAGGAAGGATCCTGAGGCCACATGGGCTTAGCAAGATAAAGGACCATCCACCAATGCTATCTGGTCTGGCTTCGGGCAGGGAAGGGACCTGTATTCCCTTTCTCTAGTTTAGGGTCAGCTGCAGTATATTCCCTGCAGGAGTTAAAAGAAGGAGAGAGAAAAGAGGTGGTAGTGGTAAAAACTGTTTCTGGTATGAGAAATGAAGAAAATAAAAGCAGCAGAACAGGAAGGTTTTCGGGAAAAACAGTGGAGAAGAAAACAACGTTTCCTATGAGCTAGGCACTTTACACACTTGCTTCACTGAATCTTTACAATACATCTGAAAGGTAGGCAACATCCCCCTTTTATTTTATTTTTTTAACTTTTATTTTTATTGTTGTTCAAGTATAGTTGTCTCCTTTTTTCCCCCTCACTCCCCCCAACACCCCCATTTTAGAGACTAAAAACATAAGCCTCCGGGAAATTAAATGTATTCATTTTGAAGATGAGGCTTCCCGATTGTTTAGCATTCTAAGACTAAATTTAATTGACCACAATGAAGTCAGAATGGCTGATTTCAAAATAGCAACAGGGTCTGATAATCAGAGTAACGAGAAGAAACATATAACAGGCAGGTGTATGTGCCTTTCGTCCTTTCACGCACCTGTCCATGAACTTCGTCAGCTCAAGTTCTGGAACTCCTACAGCGAAAGCATTAAGGTTTTATACACGTAGATACTAGGACAAACCAATTCCTTGAGAGAGACTGGAGTATTAGCTTATTATTTTTCTACTTACCAGTCTTAGGTCTATTACATCCTGAAGCATGAATCGAATCCTAGATGAGGTTTTCCTTTCTTTCACAATTTTCTCCATCTGATTAAAATACTGGTCCATCCGTGGCTACAAGAGGCAAAGTCATTAGTATTCCTGGCAGAGGAATTCAAACACAATTTTACCATGTAGAATTGTTAAATAGCCTAGGAATACAACTTATAGCCAAAAGTTAGTGTGGTAAAACTTTTAATTGAGCATATGACACCCAAAATAAAAGTAACATGTTTTGGGCAGCTGGCTGTGGTCAGGTAACTAATTACAGGCCAACATAAATGAACATGTCATGGTGCAGTCCCTTGAACCTTCCTCAGGAAGGAGGTGCTTATGTCCTTTGCTCCTTTCCAATTTTTTCTTCTGGGAATAAAGACAAGGGTTACACCTTAGGAATGATAGCATGTTAAACTGAAGAATCTGGTTTTTAATCATCTCTGAGCCACGTGACCATCCTCAGACTTCTTACCTCTGAGTTCTGCTTGCACAATTGAGAAATAAACCTCAATCTTGTTAAACCACTAACATTTGGGGTTTTCTGTGACAGCCAAACATAATCCTAATTGATTAAGATGTCATGAAACATCTCTTACATTTCTTTAAAGCATTTCTAATTTCCTGGCCCCTTATTTGTACAACTCCACATTATGTTTGAATTACATAACTTTTAATGATTTCTTATATTACAATTAGATAGCTGTGTCATTAATCAGGGCATAAAGTAATTTAAAAAAGCTACTGGGCTCTCTTCATTTCTGTATCACCCTGAGCCCTGGCCCATAGCAGCTTTTCTCCCTTTATTTCTGTTCCTAATATGCTAACACATACAAGTGACCTGTGAAGTGGTTATGCAGATAAAGGACAAGGAACAAATAATCTGAACAACTCATGAATTGGCTTTTATGTGACTTGGGACTTCTTCACTTGTAGCTTTAATGGGAATGTGGTAAAGGCAAGATGGCCAAATACTGGCAATAGGACAGGCAAGGAAGGAAAATAAGCAGCCCTGATGGCTGGGGCAGGGTGGAACACTTCTGTCAACCATTTTAGTTCTTTTGCAACTGACAGAATCCCTGCTGGAGGTTTCAGAGATTCTGAACTTTTACCTTTGCTTTCTCAAAGTCCAGGTCTTTGCCAATGGTAGTGAGCAGGCGACAAAGGCACTCCAGGGACTCCTCGTCGTGGTTCTTCAGCAGCTTCACCACACAGTCATGCATGATGGCCTCGGTCAGCATTTTGAGTTTGAAGAGTTCTCCGATAAACTTGATGTTACCAATGGATCTCCGCCGGGCTTTGTCCTTAGCTTCTTCCAGTTCGTCATGGAGCCGCGTCCTCTCCTCTGGCTGTTGTGTAAGGAGTAATAGAATCTTGGTGGTGAAAACTGGACAGTAGACACTAAGAACACATGCTTAGAGTCATGGTCTTTACCCGCTTTCCGGGTGTTAGGGACACCCTTTGAGAACCTGACTGCAACTATACCCGAAATTTTGCATCCATTTCAGGAGATTTCTGGCACTCAGTGACCCCTTAGGATGGTTCTGAATCCCTGTCTTAGAAGGTTGAGTTGTTCTAACAAGAAGCATTAAAAGAAATAAAATTACTCTTTTAGACCTCAATATAGTATCTGCCACAGACACCTACAGTAGAGAGATACAGTAGCTGGCTTCGTGAAAATTCTCTGTATTAAGACTAAAACTACACATGTATCTCCTGTGAAAATACTTACAGCACTGGCAGCCTCAAGTTCTTTCTGTTTCTTCTCAAAGACATCGTCGTCTGCTTTATCTTTTTCAAACTCCTTCTGGCAACGGTTCAACAGCAGCTTCCGGAAATTCACTGTGTTACCAGGCTTGTCTGCCATGGGCACCTTCAGCTGCATCCAGATGAGAAAATGCACAAGCAGCGAGGTTATTAAATGCATTCAATGATTTTCTCAAAATATCAATTTATTTGCAAAATAATTCTACAAGAGGTATACAATTTAGCTTCAGGCATTCCATGCTTCAATGGTAGGATGTCTTAAATTTCATATAGAAAAGATACACAATCCTCTTGTATAAGTGTACTGTATCTTCTCTGGATGGTTGTGCCTCCAGCTGACTTTGACATCCACGTGATACTCTTACAACTATAACTGGCACTTATCTAGACACTGTAGGGCTATTACTTTTGTTTTTCTTACTACCATTGTAGTTACTTTGGTTTAAAGGAACAAACAGAAATGACATGAACTTCATGGCCATAGGAAAACTGTCGTAGGTGAGATTCTTATTCTAGAAAAAAAGCAGAAGAGGGAACACATTTGACAGTTTTTGAGATATCATTTCCTCAGAAGAATGTCAAGACACTGTAACGCTAGTACTTACCTTGATATATACTATGTTTATTATTTCAACTGACTAAAATAGTCTATTTTACAGATGAAATCCCCCCTGAGCACCATTCTGAACAGCTAGCGCATAACACGGCAAAATGAATGTTACGGAGTGACAAAGTGGCTCCCAAACTTCGGCAATGCAGGGTATTTGCCCTAGGTTTAGTGAAAGAACTTTGTAAGAAATAGGAAGCATTGTATTTATACTCACAAAAGTTAATGTTATCAACGCATATGGATTTAGCTGCTGACAAATGAATGGCTAGAGAAACTTCTTTGAGAATCGAGACCATGACGCTACAGTGTATCTGTGCTAGAACTGAGGGTAGGCTCTCCAACGTACTCCCTATGACATATTCCCTATATTCCCACAGAGTGGACTTGCTAAGTCCACTCTCATTAACTGAAGGACCAAGTGTTTCATTACATTTTATTTTCAGCAGAAAACATTAACTTAGGAAGAGGGGGAGATCATCAGATACTTTTTTAGACAACCACAGAAAAGCTAACATGTTCTTATCTCTAAACTCAGACCACACAATTGGCAGTGACTATAGACCATTTCGTAGGCACGCCTACTTTATGATCACACAAGAAGGTAGGAATTTAATCGGCCTTCCAGAAAAGAAACACCACTACAGGAAAGTAAAGGATTTCCAAAGCAAAAATCCAAAAGTAGACTCTATTTTCTACAATTTAGGAGCCAGAATTCGTAACAATGCAGTGCAAACGAGAACCAAGAAGCATACTCATGAGCAAGGTGGTATATATAACAGAGAATCAACATGACATTAGGTTCCAGAACAAGCTACAAATGTCCTGAAAATCAGCAGTTACATCCAATTTGCTACTTTAAAGAAACACAAGTAAACCAGTCAAAAAGTCCTATCCAGCTTCTTGACATATTCAGCAGTGTCATTTTTATTGACCCTAAGGACATAACTGATAAGATAAAAACCACCTGTTTAGGGCTGATAACCCATTTACGGCTGATAATCTACCAGCCCTAAAGAGATGTTTCTTTGCATTATGGATTACTGGGTAGAAAATGGGAAGAATGTGGACAAGAAACACTATGAAAATCCAAGTCACCGTTTTACGGTGAGAGGGACCAAAATTAAAATGAGTCTGAAAGAGTAAATTAAAACTTGTGACAGTTTGGTTTATAGGAACAAGTAGAAATGATGTAAGGCGAGGGTGAATTTCTCTACACAGAAGGTATACAAGACACAGCTTTGTACACTTTCTATATAGGGAAAGGCTATGTCGAAAGGGTTGGGTTAAGGATCAAAACATTTGCTTAGTATTTGGGAGAATAAAATGAAGACCACACTCCACAGTGGGCTGTATCACTAAACATATAGTTCACTACTATTTTGTGGCCTACATTGCATAGGTTAAAAAAAAAAATTTGCTTAGTTTCTTTTTAACAGAAGCAACTCTTTTATCCCAAGTCTCAGTTTCATTACCTAAAACAAGGGAGGCGCATATACCTGGTCTAACCTCGAGTACGGCTTTAAGCATCCAATGAAATAGGTTTGGAGGGAGCACTTTGTAAGTCACAGACGAGTCGTGACTGGGGTGTTCAGAACACTGGAATTCAAAGAGCATGGGAATCCTGAGTCATAAAATCAGATGTGAATCCAACTCTAACTAATCAGCTATGTAAATCTGAGCAAGCTACCTCACTGAGCGTCAATCCCTTAATTTGCAAAAGGAGACATTCCAGTGACTGTGGACTGAGGAACATTATGAAATAGCTGTTGAAACAGGAGCTTTGGAGGTGCCATAATCCCAGCTCTGTCATGTGACTTTGACCAAGTTACTTACTTCATGAAACCTTTCTTTCTACAAATGAGGGTAACATCTGTCTCTTAGGACAGTTGGAAAGATGAATTGAAATGATCTAAGTAAAGCAAATAGTGGCTGGAACATAGTCCAACAAGCAAATATAGCTGAATATAAACACTTGAAGCTGTATTTGACAAATGTCTATGATTAAAAATTAAGAGTAACCTATGCTGTAATACTATAAGTATCTAAGCGTGCATATAACAATGTTAGCTCACAAAGCAATTAGGATAAGAACCACAAAAGGCAAGAGAAAATGAGTATCTGCTATCCTCGAATAATGGTCATGGGACATCTCACATGTACAGGGCCTGAAGAACATGTAACTGTGCATAAAGTGTTTGGCTACATTCATGTCTGAACGACGGGCAGAACACCCACAGATCTGCATGTATATACATCTCAAAGGGAGCGAACGTCTAGTGACACATCTCCCTCAAGACCTGTTTTAGAACAAGAACTTAATGTCCTCTGATTAACAGGGAAATAAGGACTAGGCCAGTGAGAACATATCTTCTGAAAATACTGATGCATGCTTTTTTATTATAAATTCGGTAGGATGATGGCATTAAGGTAGCGTGTGTTATCTCATGGGCATTGACTGGTCAGGAGACCCAATGAAACTGGTTAGAACAGAACATGGAGAACGGGTATTTTACTCTGTTACAGCTGCTGTGACAAATACCAGAGACGGGTGGCTTAAACAGAGATTTATTTCTCCCAGCTGTGGAGGTGGGAAGTCCAAGATCAAGGTGCCAGCAGATTCTATCCTTGGTGAGGACCCTCTTCTTGGTTTGCAGACAGTTGCCTTCTCCGTATCCTTATGTGAGGAAGAGAGGAAGCTGTAATGTCTTCCTCTTCTTATAAAGTTACTAATCACATCACGGAGGGATTATATGACATTTATTTTGGAAGGGGGTCATACAAACATTTAGCCCATAACAGCGGATAAGGCAGATGCTTGCAGATGTGACCATGGATAATAACAAAAATAAGAGGTGACGTGCAATGGCTGAATCAAGATCTCTTGAGACAACTGTAATTTTTACTTAACTGCAGTCCACGATCAAAACTAAGATGTTTCAGATGGGTTGTTTGAAAGATGGCTTCTCAGGCAGTCAGGGAACACAGGGTGGGGAGAAAGTAGGCTTACAGTTGTGACTCTGTGAGTTTGTTCTTGTATTACTTATGACTATATTATTTTCCATATTAACAACTGTAACCTACTTTTGCTGCAGAGCACCTACATTTTCACTTTGACACAGCAGTATACTACTGGTGTGACATTACGCTGTAAACTAACAGCACATCACCTCATACCATGTTGAGACCTGTCCACATGCTGGTCACCCAGCAACCTCGGGTATAGTGTTGTCAGCAGTGGTGGTCATTTTCTTCTAGAAGCAGGACCTGCACTGCTTACATACATGTTAGTGTCGAGGTAAATACTTGTCCCTAAAAACATAACTCCCAGAGAATCATGAAGGGCTGTCAGCCCGGTGTTAATCATGGTAAGCAAATATGAGAGGAGAAAATGGAAGGACGAGACTGAACTTGCTTGGCATGCTTAGGACTTTCAATACTGTCTCAAAACATAAAGATGCTTAGTGGTAACCCATGGCTCAACAGCCGTTTTGCTCCAGAAGCATGCTCTGGTCTGAGGTAAAGCATTTAGAACAAATAATATAATATAAACAGGTGGCACCCCCATGCTAAATCTAAAACATGAAGTAAAGAGCAATAAGTCAACTAATTATTACTCATGGGTCCATAGGGACGCTGTATGTGCTATGAACACATCTATCGAAATACAGCTGCATTAGATACATCTGAAGAGGTATGTAGTACTGAGGGTGCCCACACGAATCAAAAAGGCTTGGTCAAATTATGAAGAGCTAAGTCATTTCTCATCGATCTTGTCTGCAAAGCATGTTTTATTTTTCATCAGGAGAGCTGCACAGCCTTCCTCCAGGTGACTCCAGCCTCTCGCTGTTGCCCAAGGCCAGCTCTTCATGTCTGTAATTCCAGACTTGGTTTCTGATGAGATTTAGTTGTGCCTTCCTTGTTGTCTTAGCACCTCTTTCTAGGCTCAGCCTTGTCATTCCTTTCACATCCCACTTTAAAACAGAAAGTGGCAACACTAACTGGCATTAACAGGACATAGAATGCTAAAAAATCTACCTTAAGTGCCATTCTTTATAGCTGAGGAATGCATGCCTGACGCACCACAGATAAGAAGTAAAAGTACAGTCTTAGGGCATAAAATAAACACAAGTTGTTAGTTTTTCCTTCATTCCTGCATTTACCCACTCATAACATATCCGAGGATCCATTAGGTGCCAGAAACTACTGTAGGCACTAGGAATTTAGCAGTAGGGGTGGAGGTGAGGGCCCAAAATCCAAAACCCAGAAAAAGTCCCTGCCTATATGAGCTTACCTTCTTGTGTTCCAAGATGGGAATTTTAATTTATGATTCAAACAAAAACACAGCAATTTAATGTTACCAATCATCCAATTAAAATTTTATTTAAGTACAGATTTAGACACAGGACATTTTCTCCTGTCCATTCTTCTCCATTTGTCACTTAATTCAGATGCCCTCCTCCTAGGAGAAGTACTGAATTCTGGTTAAATGCTTTGCAGTTTGTGAAGGCCTTCCAGGTCTCTTCAGGCATTCCTGGTTGAACTAGTCGAAGCAGCAATATATTCCAGAGGCATGGTTTACTATCTCTAATGCTGCCCTGGAGCCTCGATGCCAGGGGTTTCCTTTAGTGCTTGGGAGAGGCAGGTAGCTGTGTATAGGTATAAATGTGTCTGAGCAAAGTAACTGATATTTACAGAGTAACTTGGGAAAGGCAACACCGCTACGTCAATTTTCTCTGTAAATCTAAACCTTCCTTTCTAAAAAGCCTACCCTTTAAGAAATGGAAAACTGACACAGTATAATTGTATTCTCAATACCTGACCTAGATAATTGCTGCAAAGCAACTAAAGAGGTTTAAATGGAGGTGTGTGATCCGCATGAATGACATGGTGGCAGTAAAAAGGTTTAAAACCTGCTCTAAACAATGAGAACAAGCATTGTCCTGAATCTTAAAATCTCAACAATCTAAGCCAGGGTTTCTCAACCCAGACACTACTGACATTCTGAGTCGGGTAATTCATTGCTGCGGAGGGCTGCCATGAGCACTAGAGATGTTAGAAGCATCCTAGGCCTTTATCCACTAAGATGCCAGTACCAAAAGTCTCTTAGACATTGCCCAGTGTCCCATGGCGAACACCACCGCCCCTGGCTGAGAACCATGGATCTAGGCCATGGTTTAAGCTAAGGTTCTAGAGAAGCTGCCATAAATGTAAAGTCCCCATGTAGGCAATTTTGTAAATTCAGAGAAAGTTGTGAAATCGGAATAACAGAGTGGTTTTGAGGATTAAATGAGTTAGATGTAATCATTTTAGCACATGTATCTCAAGGAATATTGTTATAATTATACTTTTCCTTACTCTTACTACTAATATGACTGTATTATATAATTCTAACTAGATTCCATTATTTCAAATGAGGAACACTGATGATAATCCATGATGAGTGGGACAGGTCTACAAGCTGTTACAACTATGAATCAGGACAAAGATCTTGCAGTGTAACCCATGGGTGTCTCAGTAGAACATACTGATAATGACAATGAAGTTACTGAAATAAATTAATGAATACAATGGGTAGGAACAGAGCACCTCCTCCAGGTAATAGCTAATTTTTTTTATTCTACTGCCTACATTTTCTCTTATTCCATTGGTAGATATCATTTCTCAACAAATAATGATTTTTTAAAAAAGCAGTGTTCATGGTCATGAAGGTTTGGAAAATGCTGCACAGAGTACATCCCTCTTGCTTGATTTCAGAAGAAACAGTACGGTAAACAGAAGCTTGATAAAAAGAAATATGCTTAAGTTGGCATTAGTGAAACACATGGTAAAATTTCAATTTTGGTCAACACTATCCCTTGGAAAAACAACTAGCTAACCTCCACTTTGTTCCTTACAGAATAAAAAATAACAGCACACATTCATGTGTTCATTGGCCAACTGTTAAATCATAACATTTTCCTGTATTTGCTTTAAATCTTTTACTTTTGAAGAAACTAAACATTAGAGTAAAGCTGAAAAGCCCAGAACACTTTATTTGTCACTATTTTTTCCCTTTTTCTCACTTTTTAAGATTCCACTCAATGAATTATGACAAAACAAACTCACACGACCCCCAGCAAGGGTAGTTCCACGTCAAGAAACAGCACCGATAGCCCCAGAGCTCCACTTGGATTCTAGTGCCAAAGCACTGCCGCCTCCAGGCCTCCGAATTTAATCCCATTATCCTGTAGGTGGGTAACAACCCATTTCTTGCTTTTCTTTGTTGTACAACCTAGATATGCATCCCCAAACACTCTAATAATTCTTGTTTCATTTTTGAACTTTAAACAAACAAATCACATAACACATACTCTTTTGAGTATGGATTCTTTAGCTAAAAGAATATGGTTTCTTATTCTTGTGAGATTCACCCATGCGTACAGTTGTAGTTTGGGTTCATTGTCCTAGTATGAACACGGAACAGATAATTCATTCTACTATTGATGGACAGTTTCAAACTTTTATCCACTATGAAAAATATTATGAACACTTTTGTATATATTTCACAACTCCTGTCTATGTGTGTGTATATCTACATTAAATTACTATTCAAATCTACTGACCAAATAAATTGAGGTACGCTCTTACTATCATATGCAGGCTTATTTCAGTTATTTCTTATTATTCACTATTAAAGCCAATACACAAACATTCTTGTATAGTGTTCCTGTGCACATGTGGGTAATTTCTCTGGGGTATATACTAGGAAGTTAAATTGCTGGGGAAAAGTATATGAACACCTTTAATATTACTGTTCATTATTCTCCCAAGTGACTGTATTCATCCTCATTAACACTTTTAAATGTTTTTCCCCACTTTAATGGGTGTGACTTGTATAAAATTGTGGTTTATCTTGTCATTTTCTTAATAACGTATAACAGTGAATATCTTTATCAGCCGATGGATTTTCATTTCTACTAATTGCCCATTTTTAAATTGAGCTCTGTTTTCTTTTCTTCCTTAATTCTGATTTCAACATTTTGTTATATGTATTCCAAACATTCTCCCAGGCTCTGGCTTTATCTTTTTACTTTATTTATGATATCATTTGCTGTCCTAAAAGATTTGAATTTTAATATTCAAATCTGATATTTTTCCCTTTATTGATTATTTATCTTGAATCTTGCTGAAGAAATATTTTTTTCCACTGGAAGTTCATGAAGATAGACTTCTCAATTTTCTCCTAGAAGATTAACTGTTGATATTTAAATTTTCATTTCTCCTGTGATTGTTTGACTTTTTACTTGGTATTTATTAGGAACCCACTGCCATCCTTTTACTTCAGATCCCCAGTGTCTCAAAAGTACATTAGCTGTGGCAGTTACCTTTAAGGTAGAGGGAAAGGTACAGGTCTGTATTTACTGACCAGGATGGCAGGTGTGTTCACCTTGCTGACGTACACTGAGCTGTACACTTCTGTGTGCACGATGTAGTGGTGTGCTACAGCTGGCTCATACTAGTTCATAAGAGCCAATTGTTAGACAGAAATTTTGTGAATTAATTGTCAAACTGTTGGTAGCTTAAAATCAGTCA
>PVKM010000737.1:0-95213 GCA_004027735.1 Carollia perspicillata
TTGCCTGTAAGGTCTCTTTTGAGAAATCAGCTGACAGTCTGATGGGAACTCCTTTGTAGGTAACTGCCCCCTTATTTCTTGCTGCTTCTAGAATTCGCTCCTTCATTTTAATCTTGGCTAATGTAACTATGATGTGCCTTGGTGTGTTCCTCCTTGGATCCAACTTCTTTGGGACTCTCTGAGCTTCCTGGACTTCCTGAAGTCAATTTCCTTTGCCAGATTGGGGAAGTTCTCCTTTACTATTTGTTCAAATAAGTTTTCCACTTGTTGCTCTTCCTCTTCCCCTTCTGATACTCCAATAATTCGGATGTTGGAACGTTTAAAGATGTCCTGGAGGTTCCTCAGCCTCTCCTCATTTTTTTTGAATTCTTGTTTCTTCATTCTTTTCTGCTTTGCTGTTTGTTTCTTCCTTCTGGTCCACTCCATTGATTTGAGTCCCAGTTTTCTTCCCATCACTACTGGTTCCCTGTGGATTTTCCATCGTTTCACTTATGAAGGCCTTCATTTTTTCATCTAATTTGCGACCAAAATCCACCAATTCTGTGAGCATCCTGATTAACAGTGCTTTGAACTGTGCATCTGATAGGTCAGCTATCTCTTGCTTGCTCAAAAGTATTGGCTCTGGGACTCTGAGCTTTTCTTGTGTTTGAGTCATTTTTGATCAGGTGGTACCTGTTGCGTATGAGGGGCGGAGCCGTAGGTGTTCACCAGGGCGGGGCAGCCTAGTCGACAAGTTGTGACGCTGTCTGTGGGGGTGGGGTCGGAGAGGGAACAATGGCGCCTGTTCGCGCTCTCTGGAGTTTAAGTCCCCTCTGCTGCCTCCCACAAGCAAACTGGGCCCACCTGGCGCTGGTTCCCAGGTGGGAGGCCCTATGCACGCTCCGGGACCCCGCGGGTCTCTCCAGTGACCTCTCCTGTGAGGCTGGGATCCTCTCCTGGCACCTTTTCAATCGGTGTTTTTAGGCTTTATTTCCTGTCGCTGGGGCCCTGTGCTGTGCGGTCCGTCTCACTGCCCTGTGTGCCTTGCGTGCTCTGCTCGTCTCCTCCCCGCATCTGGGGTCTGCAAGCTCCATGCCACCTACGCCACCCAGCGCTCCCGAGCCTGGCAGCCACCACGTTTTCCTGCCGCTTTCCCTCTCCACCGCCTGCTGACTCTGCCCCTCTTACTGGTCAGGTTGAATGGTTGTCGAACTTCCGTATTTCAATTTTCTGTGTTCTGATTGTGTTATTGTTTATAAATATTTATTGTCCTTAATCTTGGTTGTGAGAGGAGGTACAGTGTTTCCACCTACGCCTCCATCTTGGCCAGAAGTCCAGCTTAGGCCTTTCTTGACCAGCCTCATCAAGTCTTCATCATATCACCCCAGTTTTATTTACTTCATAACATGGAACGTTTTCTGTAGTCACCTGATAGTTTACTTACTTTTTGTTGCCTTTCTCGAGAGCCAAGAGCAAGAACCTTGCTTTTGCCCATCTTGTTGACTGCTATTTCCAGGTGGCCCGTGCTAGTATTAACATTTTAAAAAATCTTTGCCTTTTAAGAAAAAGTAAAGTTGAAGACCTTTTGGTATTCCTCTTAATCCCATTGACCACCCCCTTCCTATTCCCTTTCTGACCATTCTCCTAAGTGTTTACATTGTTCACATTCCTGTCCTTTAAAAAAAAGTTATTACATATGGATGTTCCTTCCATAAGCAACTTACATTACCGTTGTGTGTGTAACTGAATGTCGCATAATGAAATTGTAGCTGGTTTATAGACTTGTCTCTACTACCTAAGTATACGCATGAATCCATTTTACTTTTCTTCACTCACTTTTGCTTTGTGGAATTTCTCCTGTATTTAATTACATCCTGGAGAGATCTCAGAACTTTTCGGTCATATTAGATTATCAAAAATTCTGTTTAAAATTCTAATTTTACTTATTTTATGGTACTTGATTAAGATATAATTTATATATGGTAAGAGACACAAGTATTAATAATGATACGAGTATTAAGAATTCCACTGCCATGGAATGCACGTTACAGTGTGTGAATTCTATAAATATATTTTTACATATGTATCCACCCACGGGGCCACCACTCAGATCAAGAAAAATACATTTTGATCACCCCCAGAAAGCTCCCTGAGGCATGTTTTGAGGCAGTGTCCACTGTCCTCTCCAGAAACAACAAGTAAGCACTGTTCTGACTTCTGCCATCCTGGCTTAGTTTGGCCTGTCCTTGTATTTCACATAAATGGGCTCCATACCATACAATGGCTGGCTTCTTTCACTCACATCGTGTTACTGAAATTCATCTGTGTTGCTACATATGTCAGCAGTTCTTTCTTTTTCTTTTGAGTATTATTTTGTGGAATTTTGTTGTGTGAAGATTCAGTTTGTCCATTCTTCTTTTGATGGGTGTGTGTTATTTCTAATCATTGGCTATTATGAGTAAAGCTAACAGGAGCAACTAGTGCAAGTCTTTTTGTGGCCACCTGTGTTTGATTTTCTTGAAAAGATGCCTACCAGTGAAACCCTGGAGTCATAGGATGTATATAGTCATACATATTTATAGGAGATATATATGTATACCATATATGTGAGATAGAGATATGTATATCATATACTTATAGGAGATATATACATATATCAACACACATATATATTTAACTTTGTCAAAAGCTGCCAAACACTTTTGAAAGTGTGGAATGTCTCTCTAGTCCTGTGCCGCTCAAATTTAATATATGTACAAAATATCGGGTGATATTTTAAAAATGCAAACTCAGATTTAGCAAGCCCAGTGAGGTCTGCAATTCTGCTTTAAAATTTAAAAAACTTGTAACAACATAAAACTTACCATCAACTCACCATCTTACCACTCCTAAGTGTCCGTGCAAGTGGCATGAAGTGTGCGCACAGCGCTGTGCGATCCCACCGCCGTCTCTCTCTGGAACTGTTTCACCCTGGGCTTCCCGCCTGCAGACAGCAGGTGGTGTGACTTGTTCGCTTCTCTGAGCAACTGAGCCCATTCCTCGTGATAAATCCGTTCTTGTTCTGTTTCTCTGAAGAACCCCGCTGGTGCTACTTCCTCAGAGCCCCTGGTTGACACAATAGGGTGCATCTAGTTCTCATTTTTTGGGGGGAATGCCATATTGGTTGCCATCATGACTACGTATTTTACGTTCCCACAACAGAGCACACGTGTTGTGGTTTCTTTCTTATTGTGCATTTTTCTAATGACTACTGATGTTGACTATCTTTCCGTGCGTTCATTGGATAACCAGATATCTTTCATAGTGAGATTTTTTTTCAAATATTTTACATTTCTAAAAACTGAGTGGTTTGTTTCCTTAACATTGAATGGCAAGAATTGTTTATATCTTCTGGATTCAAATTCTGTATCCGATATGATTTGCAAATATTTTCTCCCAAGTTATGGCTTGCTTTATTTCATTCTCTAATTTACATCTCTGAAGAGAAGTGTTTTTAATTTTGATAAAGTTCTATTTGTTATTTTATGAATGGTGCTTTTCATGTTATATGTAAGAAGCCTTTTTTCTAACCACAAATCACAAGGTTTTCTCATTTATTTCCTTCTAGATGTTTTACAGTTTTAGATTTTACATTTAGCTTGATGAACAATTTTATCTTTTGCATATGGTGTGAAGTATGGATCGCAGTTTACTTTTTGCTTGTAGACATCTAGTTTTTCCAGATTCGTTTGTCAAAAAGAGCATCGACCCTTTGTTCACTGAGTTGCCTTTGCATCTTAGCTGAAAATCAGCTGCTCACACAGATGTGGTCTGTATTACTGGGCCTTTATAAACCTCGAAACCAGGTACTGTTGCTTTTCCGAATTTGTTCTTTTTAAACAGTGTTGTGACTGTTCTAGGCCCTTTGCATTTCAATATAAATTTTAGAACTAGTTTTTCCATTTCTACAAAGAAAAGCTTGATGGCACTTTGATAGAGATTATTACATTGAGTCTATGCATTAATTTGTGTGGAAGTGATGCTTAACAATCTTGACTCTTCTGACTCATGAACATGGCATCTCTACTTAGGTTTTATCAGCAAAGTTTTAGATCTTTAAATGCATAGATATTTCATGTTTTTATGACATTTATTCCTAATGTATATTTTTTGCTATTGGGGTTTTTTTTTGCTAGTACATAGAAATGCTACAGCTGATTTTTGAATGTTTTATGTATTGATATTTACCTTGTATTCTGTAATCTTGCCAAATGGACTTATTCTAGTAGCATTTTTGTAGGTTTCATTAGATTCTTTAGATTATCAATTATGTCATCTGTGAGAAAAGATAGTTTTACTCCTACCTTTACAATCTGCATGCCCTTAATTTCTTTATCTGGCCTACTTTTTCTGCTGCACTGAAGTGTAACTGACAACACTGGGTATATCCAAAGTGCAGCACACCAATGTGATGGAGACAGACACTGCGAAATGATCGCCACAGTTGAGTTCACACACACACGACTTCTGAGAGTTACCGTGTCGGGGGTGTGCGGTGCAAATGCTTAAGATCTACACTTTCACGTGCACAACAGAATATTAACTGTAGTCACCGTGCTGTGTGTTAGATCCCCAGAATGTGTGCATCTAATAACTGACATTTTGTGCCCATTGAGCAGCATCTCTCTCCATCCCCCACCCCCCGGCAATCACTATTCTATTCTTTGGTTCTTTGAGTTCATTGTTTTTTGAAGATCTCACATAAAGCAATGCACAGTGCTTGTCCTTTCTGTGGCTGAATAATATTCCGTTATATGCATATAGGAGCTTTGTCCATTGGGCTGTTGACAGACACTTAGGTTGTTTCCATACCTTGGCCGTTGTGAAGAATGATGCAATGCAATTTACAATAGCCAAGTGTTGGAAGCAACCTAGGTGCCCATCAGTAAATGAATGGATTAAAAAACTATGGTACATTTACACAATGGAATTCTATGCAGCAGAAAGAAAGAAGGAGCTCTTACCCTTTGCAACAGCATGGATGGAACTGGAAAGCATCATGCTGAGTGAAATAAGCCAGGCAGTGAAAGACAAATACCATATGATCTCACCTTTAACAGGAACCTAAGCAACAAAACAAACAAGCAAGCAAAATATAACCAAAGACATTGAAATAGAAAACAGGCTGACAGTAACCAGAGGGGAGAGGGGAGGGAATTTCAGGGGAAAGGGGGAAGGGTTTGCAGGAGCAAGTATGAAGGACGCATGGACAAAAACTAGGGGGTGGAAATGGGAGGAAGGTGGGGAACACTGGGGGCGGGGCTGGGATGGGAGTGAAAGACAGAGAACTGTACTTGAACAACAATTTAAATAAATAAATAAATAATAAATAAATAAATTTAAAAAGAGAAAAGAATGATGCACTGAACACTGGAGGGCAGATATCTCCTCAGATACTGATTTTGTTCCCTTTGGATAAATACCCAGAAGTGGGATTGCCAGATCACATGGTAGTTCTATTTTTAAAGTCTATTGAGATGATTATATGGTTTTTATCCTTCATTCTGTTAATGTGGAATATCACATTTATTGACTTGTATTTGTTGTACCACCCTTGCATTCAGGGGCTAAATCCCACTTGATCTTGGTGCATGATCTTTTTAATATGCTGTTAATTTGGTTTGCCAGTGTCTTGCAGATTTTTGCATCTACGTTCATCAGGGACATTGGCCTATAGTTTTCTTGTAGTGTCCTTGTCTGTCTTTGCTGTCAGGGTGATGCTGGACTCATAAGATGTGTTTGGAAGAGTTGCTTTCTTAATTTTGTTGGAAGAGTTTAAAAAGGATTAGTGTTAAAACTTTAAATGTTTGGTAGAATTCACTAGTAAAATCATGTGGAATTAGATGGGACTTTGATTGGCTTGAACTTTGTTTTTTGGGAGGGGGGTTCAGTTACTAATTCAATCTCCCTTAGTAGGAATCGGTCTACCCAGATTTTCCATTTCTTCCTGATTCAGTATTAGAAGGTTGTATCTTTCTAGAAATGTATTCACTTTTTCAAGATTGTCCAAATTGTTGGTATGTATTTATTTGTTCATAACAGTCTTTTATGATCCTTTGCATCTGTTTAGTATCCATTGTAATGTCTTCTTTTTCATTTCTGATTTTATTTGTGTTTTCTCTCTTTTTTTCCTAAGTCTACTTAAGGGCTGGTCAATTTTATTTTTTCAAAAACCAGCTCTTAGTTTCACTGAATTTTCTGGTGTCCTTTTAGTCTCTATTATACTTATTTCTGCTCTGTTCTTTATTTTCTTCGTTCTGCTAACTTCAGGCTACTTTGTTCTTATTTTTCTAGTTTTTTGAGGTATAAGTTAGGTTATTTATTTTAAATGTTTTTTCACACTACTTTCCCCTTTAGGAGTACATTTGCTGCATCCCATGAGTTTTGGTGTGTTGTATGTCCATTTTCATTTGTCTCGTGATATTTTTTTATTTCCTTTTTTATTTTTTATGTCTTCTTTGACCCATTGGTTGTTCAGGAGTATGTTAATTCCCACATATTTGTAAAATTTCCAGCTTTCCTCCTGATATTGATTTCTGGTTTCATACCATTGGGGTAGAAAAGATGCTTGATATGATTTCAGACTTTCTAAATTTGTTAAGGCTTGTTTTGTGACCTAACATATGACATCCTGCAGAAGATTACTCATGTACTGGAGAAGACTGTGTATTCAGCAGCTGTTGAACGCAGTGTCTATAGCTGTGAAGTCCACTTGTTCTAAGGTGCCATTCAAGTGCAATGTTTCCGTGTTAATATTCTGTCTGGGTGATCTATCCATTGTTGAAAGTGGAGTATCGAAGTCCCCTTCTGTTATTGCATTGCTGTGTATTTCCACCTTCAGGCCTGGTAATATTTGCTTACTACATTTGTGTACACTAATGTTGAGTGCGTATATTTTCCACGGTTGTATCCTCTTGGTCAGTTGAGCCTTGTATCACTATACAATGACCTGCTGTGTCTCTTGTTGCAGCATTTGCCTTAAAGTCTGTTTGTCTCATATAGGTATGGTTACCCCTGTCTCTTTTGGTTTGCATTTGAATGGAATTATCTTCTACCCCTTCATTATCAGCATCTCTGTGTCCTTAAAGCTGCAGTGAGTCTCTTGAAGGCAGCATATAGTTGGGTCTTGTTTTCGTATCCATTCAGTCATTTTGTGTCTTTTGAATGGAAAAATTAATCCATTTACCTTAAAGTAATCATCAATAGGTAAGAACTCAGTATTGCTATCTTATTAATTGTGTTCTGGCTGTTTTATAGTTCTCTTTTCCTCTGTTCCCCTCTTGTCTTCGTGTGTGTGTGTGTGTGTGTAAGTGAGTGAGATGGATGATTTTCTGTAGGGGTATCCCCTGACTCCCTTCTCTGTATCTGTTGTATACCTACTGTAGGTTTTTGCTTTGTGGTTATGATGAGTCCTACATAAAACATCTTACAGTTGTAAGTCTACAGTCACTTGATTAATTACATACAAAAAGTCTACCTTTTTACGCCTATTTCACATTTTTGATGTCACAATTTACATCTTTTTATATTGTATATCCATCATTCAACTGTTGCAGCTGTAACTATTTTCAATACTTTTGTCTTTTAACCTTTATACTAGAGTCAAGTGATTTACGCACTGCCATTACAGTATTAGAATGTTTTAGATTTGATTGTATATTTACCTTTATCAACGAGTTTTATACTTTAATACCAGGGTGTCAAACGCATTTCCATCAGGGGCCACATCAACCTCGCGGTTGCCTTCAAAGGGCCGAATGTAATTTTAGGGCTGTGTAAGTGTAACTGCTCCCCTACGGGGGGCAAGGAGCTCGGCACGCTGCTGGGCAGCAGCAAGGTGGAGGGCTGGATCCTGCCTGTGGAATGTGTTTGCCACCTGTGCTTTAATGTGTTCTTATGTTACTCATCAGTGCCCTCATTTCAGTTTGAGGACGTCCCTGCGGCATTTCTCGTAAGGCACTATAGTTACAATGAACTCCCTCAGCTTTTGTTTGCCTGGGGACGTTTCTCTCCTTCATTTCTGAAGGACGACTTTGTTCGATAAGCATTCTTGGTCGGCGGGGTTTTTCTTTCAGCACTTTGAGTATATTATTGTCCCACTTTCTCTTGGCCTGCAAGGTTTCTGCTGAGCAATCTGCTTTTAGCTTTATGGTGGCAGGGGGAGGGCTGTTCTACTTCTGAGATGATCTCTTTTTTTCTATTTTCAAAATCGTCTTTGGTTTTTGAAGTTTCTATTATAATATGACTTGATGAAATGCTCTTTGGGTTGAATCTGTGTGGGGACCTATGAGCATCATGTACCTGGATGTCCATACACCATCCCCGATTGGGGAAGATTGCAGCCATTCTTTCTTTAAATAAGCCCCTCTCTCTCCTTTTTCTGGGCTCCGGTAATGCAAACATTGTTTCGCTTACTGGTGTGCCATAATTCACATAGGCTTTATTTACTCTTTTTCATTCTTTTTTCTCCACTGACAGGATAATTTCCAACGACCTGTCATAAAGTTCACATTCACTTCTCTGTATGATCACATCTGTTTTTGATGCTCTCTCTTGCAATGTTTCATTTTTGTTATTCTGATCTTAAAACTCCACAACATTTGTGTGGTTCTTTTTAAAATTTTTGTATTAAAAATAATTGTTTTAAAAAACTTCATAGTTTTACATTACCTTATAGTCCCCTTATGCTGTGTGGTTTGTTTTTAATAATTTCTATCTCTGTTGAATTATTTTGTTCATGTAGCTGTATTGTTTTTCTGATTTTTATTGAGTTGTCTGTGTTCTCTTGCAGCTCACTGGGCTTCCTTAAGAGAATTATTTTGAGTTCTCTGTGATTTAATGATTCTTTATTTCTTCAGTGTCAGTTACTGGAAAATTAGTGTTTCTTTGATGGTGTCATGTTTGGGGCTTTTTCTTTAAATGTTACTTGTAGCCTTGTGTTGAGGTCTGTGCTTTTGATGGAGCAGTCACCTTTTCCAGACATCACAGACTGGCTTGGGCAGGGAAAACATTTATTATGGGTGGGTGCAAGGGTGCTGGCTAAGGGGTGTGGTGGCTCCGGGATGCCCCTGTGGCACAGTCCCCATGCAGCTCTGCCAGCTGAAGTCAGTATTGGCAAAGATTTGCTCAGATCTCATGGCCAAGACTGTGGGTGTCAAGATGGTTGGTGAGCCCTGTTGGGGTCTTTGGTGGTGAAAGCCCCTGGTGCCCTCCTGATCGTTTCCTCCCACTGGGGGTGTCATGGCTGAGGGGGTCCCTCTTGGCTTCAGGTCTGGCTCATGGATGCTATCATGGTGGAAGTGGTATTGTGTCTGATGCACAAGTGCCATCGAGTGGCCATGGAGTTGAGCTCTAGACAGGGGTGCGTGCAGAGCACTGGTAGCTCTGGTGTCCGGGATCTGGGGCACTGCCTAGCCCTTAGTGGCACTGGCTCTGGTGCCCTAGACGTGGGTGCATGCAGAACAGCTACACAGTCAGGGCCTGAGGTGTGGTGCACGTGGAGCAGCTGGGGCTCTGGGGTCTGGGGCCCGTGTGGGCCTTGTGGGGAGCAGCAGCAGCCCTGGTCCCAGGATGCTGAACCAACAGCTCCTTCCGGCAGGAAGCACAGCCTGTCTGAGGCGTCCAGGGCAGTGACGACTGTCGGTTACCTCGAAGGTGAAAGCTGCCAGTGTTTTCTCTGAAGAAGGGCACTGGGGTCCATCCCTGTGAACACTACATACAGCGTAGTCCATGGCTGTCATGGGGGCTGTTGAGGTCCTCAGTCTTTGCCAGGGCCCCCCTCGCCAGCAGGCCATGGGAAATGTGTTCATCTCATGGCTGATAATTCTTTTTTGTTCCCAGCAATTTCTAGAAGCCTCAGCTTTGCTGATGTCCCCCGAGATCCTTCCTGTGTGGTTATGTGCCATCACTTTGCCGCAGTGTTGCTGTAGGTTCTTAATTGCACTTTTCACTCCTCCCAGGGCTCTTTTCATGCAGGGATAGCTGTCTACTTGTTCTGCAGGGGGACAAGATATCTCCTATTCCACTCTCTTGTTCTTTCTCCCCTTATTTCACTGGCTATGACCCTCCCATACAATACTGAGTAGAGATAGTACATATTGTGTTCTTGATTTCTAGCAGAGGTGTCTAACCCATGGCCCATGGGCCACAAGCAACCCAGCATGGCTATGGATGAGGCTCAACACTAAGTCGTAAATTTACTTAAAACACTATGATATTTCTTGTTTTCATTAGTGCTTATGTATTTAATGTGTGGCCCCAGACAACTCTTCTTCCGGTGTGGCCCAGAGATGCCGAAAGGTTGGACACCCTGCCGGGAAAGCGCTGACTCTTTACCATTGAGTATGTCAGATGCAGGGCTTTTGTTTTTTCTGTAGGTGTCCTTTGGCGCATCAAGGAAGTTCCTTTCTATTCTCAAATTGTTGGGAGTGTCTATCTAGAAATGGATGTTGGATTTTGAAAAATACCTTTTCTCATCTGACCACTGTTTTTTACCCAAAATTGGTTATTGCCACTTTGTTCAGAATGCTCTGGCCCCTAGGGATTTTGAGGCCTTGCAGATGGGTTTGCCTGCACACTCAATCACACCCAACTCTGCTGGCCAACTTTTTGGAGCCCAGGCTTGTAAGTAGGTTGCTTTCTTAATTTTCTTCATGTTTCCCTCAATGGGGCTGGTAGCTCATCTAATGTAGTTTATGATGTAAATTGTTCCTCTGGTTCAAACATGTTTTAATACTTTTAGTATCAAACTTAGTATCCCACTCTGACTGAATCTGAGAAAAAGTCTCTTTCAACATAAAATAATGAACATATATTAGAGCTTTTATTCATAATGCTGAGATTGGGAACTTTTTTGTTTATTTTGCATCGTAGAATTGATAGGTAGAATGAGTCTGGATGAAGGACGAGGAGAAGGAAAATGTAGAGATGCTATTATGTTCTTTCCTGACTGACAAAACAGGTTGGGGGCCCACTGTGTCCTACGCTGTTCGCTAATAACCCAGGAGGTTATAATCTCTCTCCAATATATCATATAAGAACATTAATACTTTATATAGAAATATGTATAATTTTATACTAAATGAAGCACTTGAACATAGTTGGTGTCCGTATGTGTATGCAGTACGTACCATTATTGATGGGATATGTTCTGAGACACGCGTTGCTAGGTGATTTCACCGTTGTGTGAACGTAACTGCGCACAGACCAAGATGGTACAGCATACCGACACCCAGGCTGCATGGTATTTCAGCCTTCTGCTCCTAGGCTACCGGCCCTCACAGCATGTAAACCAACCCAAGGTAAAGTCAAGCACGAGAGAAAAGGATACAATCCAGAGACAAGGTAAACACCAGATGTGTGAGGGTGCTTCCAGCACAACACAGCATACTATTTTAACCAAACTTTTCTATATAGGTAGAAGTATACTCTACAGTGACAAAAAGTGTAGTATAGGAAACACATGAGTGGGTAACACAGTCAGTTATGACCATTGTCAAGTATTATGAACTGTGTGTAATGGTATGTGCTACACTCACATGGCGGGTGGCTGGCGGCGCAGTAGGTTCACACCACATCACCACACACGTGAATACTGTGCTGTGTTACACTATGACACCACGAGGTGACAGAAATGGCCAGGCCCATTACAGTGTGTGTTTGTATGAGGAATTCCTTAATTTATTTCATCTCCTTCGTTTACTAGAAAGGCACACCACTGGGAATTGCTAAATACGTGCATTTAGAGTGTGGATTCATGCCAGAACATCCCAGGCTGACAGTTGCTTCTCCTGTGTATGCGTCCCGCTGGAATCAGAGGCAGCTCAGACAGTTCCACCCAGTAACACTAAGGCTCCAGTGGTAACAGAAGTACAACAGTAACAGCAGAACCAGGGGAATCACATGACCACCGCACAGACCTTCGTAAGAAGGAGGCAGACCCAAGGAAATTGGGGTGTGAGCTCTTCTCGCCATTCTTTTTCTTTCTCTTTTTCCTCATGGATTTTCTAAAGAATCGTTTAAAAACAAATTTTGGATGTCATCTGTTGCAGGTAATCACCCATTCCCAGGGAGGTAAGAGAACGAAGTGTGCGTTAGTAACAGAGGAAGACATGGTGGGCCACATGTGGGCCGGCAAACACGATTTTTCCTTGGTAGAGGACTGTGGGCTAAGTTACTTCTGAAGACTATTTATAAAAGTATTTCCTATTTGGTACCTTTATTTGCTTTGTGCAAATTTTAAAAATTTCAGTCAGTTACCTAAAAAACTTCTGTAGAAACCGAGAAAAGACCATGAATCTCATCTACCAACAATGAAGCGAACTCAGGGATTGAAATCTCCTTCCCCTAGGCAATGATCTGGCAATGAACACGGGAGTCTGCCACACTGTCCCATCCAATCTAAACAGGGTGACAATGACATGTACCGGGTATTAATGCCTCACATTCACTATCGGACATACCACCCGGAAGGCAGCACTTTCGGAATGAACTCATACATTCTGAACTGAACTCGAGGAATGCAATAATAGTCTTACTTGAAATTCAGAGTTTCTCTCAAAAAACCTGAAAATTAGTAACCTCATCTTTTTCCATTTTTCAGATTACAGAAAGAAGGCATAGAAGTGAAACCAGTTCTTTAATGCCTAATCCTGCTCAGTCTATTCATTAATCCGAGAATTTGCTAAAGAATGGAGTAATATATTGCAAGCCTGTGAGGCACCGACACTCTCACTATTGGGTTGGCATTCACTAAAATTTACAGTGATGTCAAAGTGGGATCTTGCGGTAACACCACTTCATTTGCTCCAGCCGAGTTTTACTCTAAAATACTGAGGAAAATTCAGCACTCATTCAATGTATCTCTGTGCTTTTGACTAGTTAACATGTTAATCAAGGAAAGGGCTGTGCTGTCCAACTATTAGATAAGTTATTTGGAGAAGAAAAAATATTTGTCTATGAATTTGTGGATGAAATGTTTCCAAGAAGAAATTATAAATGGGCCCTATTTTAGTTCTTTCCTATTATGAATGACAGGCTTAACATTCCTAGAAATGTTAAGAATATAATGACTACATCTTTAAAAGCCTCCAGGGATTACTGTACATTAACGTATCAGAGCCAGTAAATTATTTATCTATAAATTAACTTTAATTTCTACCCCCTTCAATTTGAAAGCTAAACTTCTGAGTCTCCACTTCAGCAACTTTATATCTGAAGAGTCTACATCTGTAAAAATATTTCTAATGAAAACACGAAGACAACCCCCAGAGAAGCAAATAAGATGAGATTTAAGTATATTGCAGCCTTCCTACAGTTACATTCCTAACAACAGTGGATTTTAATCTGATGCCAGACAGAGGTTATATAACACAGTCAGCGAGCACTGTAGCTCTTTTGGTTTCCGTGAAAAATGTAGGTGCTTCAACAATTCTGTACTTCTCCGTTTACACCAAGGTAGAGGGGCTGCGTCTCTGCCTGAGTCACGGATGCACAGGGCCCGTGGGCCAGGAAGAGGCGTCACTAGATTGTGCTCAAGAGGCGTCACTAGATTGTGCTCGGGGGCAGGTGGCAGAAAAGTGCGTGGGGAGACGTCTAGGCTCCAAGCCTGTGTTGCCGTTGCCGAGACACAAATATCAAAAGATGGATTTAAATGTTCAAGTCATAACATATTACAAATTACTCAACCAGACTTTATTCAACATTCCCATACAAATCATTTTATCAGTTAATAAGACCACCAGCCAACAATAAGACTAGAGCCAACACACAGACACTAAGCCTATTTTAGGGAACTAGTAATTCATTGTGAAAATTCTAATTTGTCCATGGTTTGGACTATTTCTAAACTAAACAACCAGTGGTTTTAAAAAATCTTGTTATTCTTTTTTGAAAGGGCACCAAAACCTTAATTTTATAAACCTGAAGGCATTACAAGCCCATGTTTTAAGGATCTTCCAATTTACTTTTAGAAGACAGGCTAATTTTCACTCATTTTTTTGTTAACCAATATGCTGCAAATACATAATGACGTCTCTGGGCCATTCCTACGTCAAGGGCTGGGGAGAGCGTATCTTGCAGGATGGATTGACAGGCAACTCGTGTGCAGAAACTTTCAGCATAAAAACCTACCTACCTACTGGGTAGGTAGATGAGGCAGAATTTGGAGCAAACTTCAAAAAAAAACTGTGGTTAAAATAGATATATAACAAAATTGTAACCATTTTAAGTGACTAATTTAATGGCATTAAATCTATTCATGATGCTGAAGAACTATTTCCACTACCCGTAATCCAGACAATACACAATCTTTTGTTCATTCATCTCTTTATGAATACAGTCAATACTTAGTGCCTACATGTGGCAGGCACTATTTTCGTCCTGGCATATAGCAGGAAGTAAGACAGACCCTGACCTCTGTCCTCCCGGGCCTTATGTTCTGGGTGACTATGCTTCTCATTAGCTCCAAATTCTATAAAACTTGTGGGAAAGAGAACCATTTTGGTAAGATACTAATGGCACGATATAGGCCTTGTCAATAATCCATTTCCAACCTCACAGGGTTGCTCAGAGATGTTACAGCAGAACATTATCTACCTTCCACTATTATTTTTAGTCACTGCTTTAATAGGTGCCAGACAGTAGAACGGGTGAGCTATATTCTTAACTGACGGACAAACTGTTATACCCTGTGTCGGCCTTCCGCGTCCGTCATTTGGTTCAACATCTGATTAAATTTTGTGTATCACAGAAACTCATCATGGAAAAATACTTCAGGTTTTCTAATATTTCCAATTTTACATGTGGGTGGGGTTTTATTTACATGAAATGTCCAGAATAAGCAAACCAACAGGGACAGGAAGGAGGTTAGCAGTTGTTAAGGGATGGGGGACGGGGGCGGCGGGAAGACTGGGGCATCATAGCTAATGGGTATGGAGTTTCTTTTGGGGATGACGATAATGTTCCAGAATTAGTAGTGATGGCTGCATACTGTAGAATGTGCTAAAAACCACTGAACTGTATATTTTAAAATGGTGAGTTTTATTTATGCTATATGACTTTATAAAAAAAGAAATCAAGTTAGGTATTCAGTCAACCTGGACATAAGAGTAGTGAGAGGCCAAATTTTAAAAGAGCAAACATGCTACCAGAGGACCCTTCTTAGAGACTGCAAGAACCAGGTCAGTCCCTTCTGAGGTGGCTGAGGACAAGCAGTATGTATTGGGAAGATCTGAGAACTCAGAGTCATGCCGGGCAGTATCTGGACAGGGCAGTAAGTAGACAAGAGAGTCATCTGATCACACTACACGACTTTCAGGATGTCTGTGCAGTGCCCCCAAACATCCCTTAGTCATACTCAAAGTTCCACATCTGCAACGGGAACCTGGCTCTAGAAAGAAATTGCTAGGATGTACCTAGAGAGACACTCGGCACCACACACACCTGGGAGACACGGGGCACCCCTCCCATGCAGCATGTGCCAACCTTAGACATGGAAACGGCTTTCTCCATGTGAAGGAATCGCAGACATGCTGAAGGCGAAATTTATTTCACATTAAAATAGCGATGAAAGGTCTGCTGCTATATGTAGTAGTGAGGAAATTTATTCATTCACCACTCACTTGCTCAGTTCATTCATCCACTGTGGTCATACTCAATTCCCAGGGATTGGCAATAATTTTAAAGCAATCAATATAAATATGCTAAATGCCACATACAAATGAGATGGCTGTTGCTAAAGGCCTACAAAGAGGTGTTAGAATTTCACTCTTCCAGTTTTAAGACATGTAGAAAGCATACGCAGTGTATGCCCTTAAAAACCAGATACAAAGTGACTTGATACGTACTGGAAGTGTCAAGCACTTTCTCACTTGGTTTAGAACAAAGTAACATTGCTCAGGAACTCAAACATGCATACAATTATGATTTTATTTCTTAAAATACATAGCCAAAAGATAGCTTTACAGAAGGCAAAATAAACCACACATCCTTTTAGAAAAGCCCTTTTCCTATCTTTAAATCGAAGGCCCCCTCTAGTGTCTGAGATCAGTCACACAGCACACACTACAACTGAAGGCACCACGTTTTACCGGACACCTTCTGGAACGAAAAGAATACTCGGTTCCATTGATGTGGCACATAAACCAATGAGAGAAAATGCCTAACCATAATTAATATTTCAGATTCCTGCTATGATTCACATTCACTATTCTCTCATTCAGTAATTTCTGTTATTTACTGCTGGGTTGTTTTTAGATTAATACTTTGTTAATGAAGAAAAAAACCATTAATGCATGTAGGGATTTTAATCACCCAAATAAGATACATACCTCCTTGGAAAGCAACAAAAAATTAAATTAATTTAGTGTTACCAAATAGCCTGTTTTGCTTTTATAAAAGTTATCAGTAACTAATATACATGTATAATTTCCTAAAGTACATAGTTAAAAATTATGTTTGGGAATCAGAAATTCCAAACTAGATATTAAAGACTCACCAAATCTGTAAATTTTGTAATAAACCTTTCAGTACCCTGAAAAAAGATGTGGGAAATGATGCTTTGAGGGCAAATATTGGCTCTGTAAAGGAATTCTTAAGTTTATACAGACATGGCACTTAAACCCAATGATTTAATCTCATGTACTTTAAAAAAGAGATTGATTAAAATTAGGGGGAGAAAAAATGTTTATTTTCTCAGCTAAAGCCTTTAAGTGTCTGTTTCCATGTTCTAATATGGAATTAACAAAAGAAAATGATGTGATCTCAAGCAGGAAGCTGATAAGGACTTTATTAAGCTGTTACTTCATATTTGTAATAATAGTTAAGAGCAAAATGAAAATTTGAAAATTAAATAGTTCTTGAAACAAGTTTAATCTGTATTAACTATTTAAATAAATGACTGATCTGTCTCGATATTATCATATGGCTTCTCTGCACTGATCCTGCTTTCTGTTCTCAAGCTTGTCATTTGTAAGTGCTTTAAACAAGACTTTTAAAATGAGTTAAATAAAATGGGTTACATTTACATTTGGTCTAAATAATTAAGATATCTATATTCAAATGAAGACACAACATGTTTAAAGTACAACACACTCTTTTGGCTCAACATGAAAAGTTATATAACTGGAAATCGCTGCAGTCATTTCTCCTAGAACAAATTTAGTGAAAAGCTGTTTTGAAAGTTAGCCATGAAATTATAAATTATGAGGAACATAGCAGAGTCATTTAAAATGAGTATATAAAATGCAATTACAAATTAAACCAGAATGGGAGGTAGCATAAAGTAAATAAAATCAAATAAATACTATACAATAGCATATAAAATTTTGCTTATAAAAATTGAAAATTGCATCTTAAAACATCCATTTTACCTTCATTTGAGGGTTTTACAATAAAATTAAAATTTGGACCTGGAGTCTATAACAGTTTTCCAAATGTTATTAATTACTGGTGTTTTTTGCCAAAACCTCTCTGATCTGTCGGTCAAGTTCACTTATTATTCGGTCCTCGTGATTATACACACCCGTCCTCATCAAAGTATCCCTTTCTTCTATTAGGCGAGTCAAATAATCATCCAAACCTCCTTCCAATGCATTGCCATGTGGACCATCCGTTTTTCCACTTGCAATCTCTCTGGAATCCTGGTACTGTTTTTGTTCTTGTTGCCTTAACCTGAGAAGTCGAGAACAAATACCACTCTAGCAGGCAACAAATATTGTTTTGATTTTCTTAACAACGCCATTTAAAACAAAATGATTTAATGGTAAAATACGTTTTTAGTAATATTTTCAGGAAGAAAACAAAAACCAGTGTTACACTTGGCAGATCAGAGTTAGCACACTTATAAAAGACAATTTTAAAAACAATACTTGTTTTTCTAACTATAAAGTACATGAAAACTGTAGAAATTTTGGAAATGTGTAAAAAATAAAATAGTTATCATAATCTCATCCAAAGATCAATCTAAGTAATAGTTTTCTGTATTGCTTTTCAATTAAAAATGCATAAGTTTTTTAAACACATATTTTTCTAAAAAAGTAATATTATATATGCAGTACTGTATACTACTTTTTTCACTAATGAATCAAGAAAAGTCCTTACTGTTATGGAGTTTATTTCACTAATTATTCACAGAAAGTGAAATTCTATACATGTACATTTTAAGACCTTGTATGGATATCTTCAGGGAAGAAAGGAGAGCAGGTGCCAGCCTGGGATTTGGGTATTTCTAACAGGGTAGCGTTAGTCACACTGCCTTGAGAACGAAGAACGTGCTTACTAAATGATAGTAAGGACAAGTGCAGACATGGAGTAGGTTTTCATTTAATTCAGAATGTACAATTAAAATGTAACTTTATACTCTTCTATGTAACTGGCTACAAAAATGTTTTAATTTGCAACTACTCCTAAGTCTGTCTTTATAAATAGTCACATCGAAGCCCCGTTCTAGACAGTGTTTGGAGCAAGCACGCCAATGAGAACCAAACCCACTCCTGAGTTTCCCCGTGCAGCGGGCAAGGGGAAGAGCTGCTGCAAAGTGAGTCCTGCCCTGACGGACAGGAGGACCGACCCCAGACAGGGTGCGGATCTGTTGGCAGAATACAGCTTCATTTGTTCAGATGACCCTCTGAAACTTCAACTGAGTCAACACAAAAATTGGGAAGTGAAGAATACTGTCCAAGGACACCAAATATCTCCATTCGTTTTCAGGAAAAAACAAAAGCCTAAACAGAGAGGCACTGTGCTTTGGGACTGGGATAGAACTCAAGTGGTTAATGGGATACTGGTATCAATTTGAGCAATTCATGTGCATGCATAAGGGAATATTTCTGAATGGTTGTTTCCCCTGTCCTAACTCTTATAGCTCCCTTGGAGGAAGAGGTAATTTAGGCAAATTAATGACATACCACAAATTAAGTACCAAAAAGTTTAACCATTTCCTCGTTTATCTGTTTACACATAAAGGACAAACAAACCTTTCACACACCTGATTGCTTATCTCTACCAAAGCTTTACTAAAATGCAAATCATCAATCATAGTAACTATAGGATCTCAGAACCCTGCAGTTGATGAAGCCCATAATGATATCAAAGGAAACTTTACTTCCCTGACAAACACTATGTCTGGACTCTATTCATATACTTCCTGTCACTAGGAACCTACTACTTTGTAGAACTTCTGTTGAAGATCTACAAAGTACCTTCTCACATTGAACTCAGTATGCCTTTATGCTTTCTAATATCTAGCTGTGATTCTGCCCAAGAGGATAACCTACTACTTTACTGCTTTTTAATATCGGAACCTTCCAGACACGTAAAGGCAGCTATCTATTACATACTAGGCCCAAGAGTTCTTCAAGTTCAATATCCCTTAATCTTAGAACCGCTTCAACACAACAGTGTGCTGACTGCAGGGCAGAGGGGGATATAAGTGGACTGAACGGTAATGGAAAAAAATACAAGAAAAAAACCCTTCTTGGTCACACTGCAGTGGAAGCTCTCTAGGTAGCTGATTTCCCTTAAAGTCTGTTGCACATTGGTTACGAAGACCCTACAGGTGCTGGGTACTGAACACTACTTTTATGAATGTCCCTAACCCCACTGGCTTTTGGCAGCCACATGACACTGTTATTAGTGGCCACTTAAATCCCCCAAGGCTTCCTTACATGAACTGTTTTTTAAATATGTCTATCACTTAAATTTTTCTTAGGACTTCCGGTCAAGATGGTGGCATAGGCAGACATGGCTCACCTCTTTGCACAACCACATCAAAATTACAACTAACATACAGAACAACCATCATTCAGAACTGTCAGAAATTGAGTTGAATGGTAGTCCGACAACCACAAAATTAAAGAAACCACGTCCATTCGGACTGGTAGGAGGGGTGCAGATGTGGAATAGGCTGGTCCCACACTCATGTGCGGTAGATAAAAATTTGGGAGCTATCTCAGAAGTGAGGAGTCCCAGCCCCACACCAGGCTCCCCGGCCCAGGGTTTCAGTGCCAGGAAGTAAGTCCCTACAACTTCTGGCTGCAAATACCAGTGAGGACTGAGTCAGTGAAAGAAGCTGCTGGAGCCCCAAGCAGTCCCTCTTAAAGAACCCACCATGGACTCACCTACTCAGACTCCCTCCTTCTGAGCTCCAGCAGCAGGGGAGCGGCTGTAAGATACCAGTGGCATATGGGGAGAAACTGAAGTGTCTGGCATGAAGGTGAACAGAGGCCACTGTGCCTTTTCTAAACCTCTGCGCCACCAAGTTACAGAGCCTAAAAGCTAGACCTTATCTGAGACTATCAACCTGGCTAACACTGTTTGAATTGCCTTCTTATGAGCTTACTCAAGCTGTTTTACCATATTAATAGAATCTTGGGTCATGCTGCACAACTTCCTAAATCCTCTCAAACAAGTCACAGCTGGCCTCAGTGAGCAACAGGCCTGGCACTAGCAGCAGCCAGCCTAGATTCAAAGCTTGACTTTACTTAGGAATCTCCAACCCTACCACAAATAGTAGTCCTCTGAGATTGCTTTATAGCTCAGGCAGGGCAGTCCTTGGCAAAACACAGGTGGGGGCTGACCTTGGCCTGCACCACCCAGGAAATCCCAGGGCCAGCCGCAGACGATGTCGGAGCACCACCACCCTGCTCCTGCCTGGAGGGTGGAGGCTGGTAGTAAGTGGTCACAGCCAATCCTTGCAGGTAACTGGCCTGGGTAAATCCCTCTCATTATCTGCCAATAGTAACCAAGAGAAGTGAGTACTCAGCCCACACAAACTTGGGTGATAGGGGAAGCTGTGCCACTGGAACCTGCAGGACACCTATTACATTAGGCTACACTACCAAGACACAGAGTCAAAGTAGCTCCACCTAATACATAGAAACAAACACAGAGAGGCTGCCAAAATGAGGAGACAAACATTACCCGAGTGAAAGAATAGATCAAAACTCCAGAGAAAGAGCTAAATGAAATGGAGATAAGCAATCTATCAGATGCAGAGTTCAAAACAATGGTTATAAGGAGCTCAAGGACCTTAGTGAGGACTTCAAGCAGCATAAAAAAAGACCCAGTCAGAAATTAAGGGTTCAGTAATTGAAATAAAGAACAATTTACAGGGAAACATCAGTACAGTAGATGAAGCTGAGAATCAAATCAATGATTTGGAACATAAGAAAGCAAAAAACAACCCATCAGAACAACAAGGAGAAAAAAGAATTCAAAAAAATGATAGGATAAGCAGCCTCTGGGACAACTTCAAGAGGCCCAACATTCTCATCACAGGAGGGCAGAAGGGAAAGAGAAAGAGCAAGACACTGGAAATCTCTCTGAAAATATAGTGAAAGAAAACCTGCCTAATTTGGTGAAGGAAATAGACATGCATGTCCAAGAAGTAGAGAGTCCCAAACAAGATGGATGCAAAGAGACCCACTCCAAGACACATCTTAATTAAAACGTTGAAGGTTATAAAAAAAACCCCCACAACTACTAAGCAAACTAGAACAGGAACAGAATCACAGAAATGGAGATCACATGGAGGGTTATCGGAGTGGGGGGAGGTGAGGAGAATGGGGGAAAAGGTACAGGGAATAAGAAGTATAACTGGTAGGTACAAAATAGATATAGGAGGAGGTTAAGAATAGTATAGAAAATGGAGAAGCTGAAGAACTTATATGTACAACCCATGGACATGAACTAAGGGATGTGAGAGGGGTGCAGGGCAGAGGGGAAAAAAGGGGAGTAACAAATGGGACAAATGTAATAGCATAATCAATAAAATATATTTTTAAAAAACAAAATGCCAAAGGTTAAAGATAAAGAGGAAATCTTAAAAGCAGAAAGAGAGAAGTTGCTTACAGGGGAGTTAAGACTGTCAGTCAATTTCTCAAAAGAAACTTTGCAGGCTAGAAGAAACTGGCAAGAAATATTCAAAGTCATGAAAAGCAGAGACCTACAGCCAAGATTGCTCTACCCAGCAGAGCTATCACTCAGAATTGAAGGGCAGATAAAGAGCTTTCCAGATAAAAAACTAAAGTAGTTGATGATCACTAAATTATTATTATATGAAATGTTAAAGGGACTTGTTTGAGAAGCAGATGATCAAAGCTACGAACAATAAAATGGCAAAAAATACGTATCTATCAACAATTGAATCTAAAAAACAAACTAAGCAAACAAGAAGAACAGAGACAGAATCATGGATACAGAGTGTTTTGATGGTTGCCAGAATAGTATAGAAAATGGAGAAGCCAAAGAGCTTATATGTACAACCCATGGACATGAACTAAGGGGTGCGAATGGGTAAAGAGGAATTGTGGTGAATGGGTGGTAGAGCCTACTACACACCAGTGCTGTGGTGAATGGGTAAAGAGGTGAGGAGATTAAGAAGTAGAAATAGGTAGTCACAGAATAGCCATGGGGATGTAAACTACAGCATAGAGCAGCCAAAGAACTTACACATATGACTCATGGACAGGAACAATGGTGGCAGGATTGCCTGAAGGAGTGAGGGGTGCTTCGTAGAAAGGGGCTAAGGGGGAAATATCAGGACATAATAGCATCATCAATAAAATTTAAAAAGTTGAGTTATAATAAAAAAAGATTTTTCTTATAATTTATACAGAGGACTCACTCACTCTGCTCTTGACTGTAATATGTTTAATCTTGTTGGATTCAGTTCTCTCTGAATCCTAATTTATTAAGCTATTAAAGATAAAATTCAAGGTTGGATGACCTACGAATCTGATAGAGAAAATGGTTATCTTCATTTAAGCCGCTAAAACAGCACTTAGCAAACCACAGAGGCTTAATATATATGTATTTGCTAAACTGAAACCAGAAAAGTCTTACGCTGCCGAGTGATGTGGTGGCCATCCTTAGGTCACAATGCAGTGAGTAACGTGTCTGTAATGTTGGTGTAAGCAACCAGCGCGCTGTCCACCATACAAAAGTGTAGTGCACGTAACTGTGTACAGTACATAACACCTGACAGCGATAATGAATGCCTAGCCCAGTGACTAATGTTTTTATTATACTGTATTTTTTATCTTTATTTTGCTGTACTCTTTCTACTGACAAGAAAACAAGTTTTTTATAAACATGTCGTGCAGGCAGCAGCCTCATACATCTATTCACTGCATCTCCTGACTGCATCATTTTCTCTTGTGTTTGATGTAATCTGGCATTGTTTTGTCAGAAATGTGCTATACAGGCGTGTAGCCCAGGAACAATGGGCTACACCACACAGCACTGGTGTGTAGTAGGCTCTACCACTTAGGTTTGTGTAAGTGTTCTTTGTGATGTTCACATAATGATAAAATCAGCTAACAATGTATTTCTCAGAACCTATCCCTGTCCTTAAGCAATGCATGACTATATGGCAGCAAATTTTTGAAAGGCAAGGATCATATAATTAATTTGTTACATCTTCCAAGTCCACAACACAGTAGATGTCATATAAATATTTGCTGACTAAAAAAAGAATAACATGAATTGAGCCTTATAGCACAGCACCGTAGACCTTGACCTTTTCCAATTTATGTATTGTTGGACCTTTCCAACAATAATGTATACTTATACATTAATATCCTAAATGTACTTACTTAATTCAGCTCTGAACCCACCTAATATAGTGACTGAGTTTTCCCAGCTCATACATAGAGATGTCATGGGATATTCTGTCAAATGAACTGACCCCCCCCCCCCCCATATTAACATGCTGAAGCTCTATTCTCCAACGTGATGGTCTGTGAGTTTTGGAGATGATTAAATTTAGATGAGATTGTGAGGATGGGGACCTCTAATGGGATTAGTACAAAGATACACCAGGGAGCCCCCTCTCTCTCTTCCCACCATGTGAGGACAGTGGGAAAGCAGCTGTTTGCAAGTCAGGAAGAGAGTCCTCCCCAGAAACATACGGTGCTGACAAGTGATCTTGAACTCTAACCTCCAGAATTGAGAGACAATAAATTGTTATTGTTTAAGCCACCCATCCACGGTACGGTACTTTATGGCACCCCAAGCTAAGACAGTATGCTTTACTAAAACAGAAATACTATTTCTTGATAAACTAAGTTAAAAAGTCTTCCCTAAAACTCAACTCTACAAAGACTGTAATTTGTTCTTATGCTACTTCCTAAAGATAACTTTTCTAACATGAAACGCTGTTGAAATGGTAACTAAGATGAACATGACACTACAGAGAACCCTGTGTAGCAGAGGAGTTAAAAATACAACTTCTGGAACCAGATCTGAACTCTGGCTCCAGTGAGTTACTAGCTGTGTGACCTTGGAAAGGGTACTTAAATTTCTTTAGTTCTTGGTTTCCTAATCTCTAGAATGAGGATAATAGCTTCCTCAAAAAGTTGAAGATATAAGAAAACAGGCATGTGAGGCATTTAAAATAGCTCCTGGCACACGGTAAGGGTTCAATAAATAAAAGCTATTATTTACATTATTACTGTAACTAAATTTGAAATTTCTTATATTTTTTGTAATTAAAAATTCAATATAATTATCTTGAAACAGTTGCAGTAATCCTGTAGTTACACAAATACACATTTTAAGATACTAATCTATGAATGAAAATGAAAAAGCTAAATAGATTTATGATAGCTACATTCATGATAAAAATTTTGAGTGTAATAATGTTCTTTGGCATGACTTTATAAATCAGCTATATTTTATAGTATATGATCTGCTTCATTCTCGAAAGACCTGACATACTTTCCCTGGACCAATAACCAATCAAGAGGTTGTCCTAACCCTGGCTGTGGGCTCAGCTGGAGTGTTGTCCCATGCACAAAAAAAGGCTGCAGGTTCAATCCCTGGTCAGGGCGCATATAGGGAGGCAGCCAATTGCTGTTTCTCAGTCTCCCTTGCTCTCTTTCTGGAGTCAAAGGGCATATCCTCAGGTGAAGATTTAAAAAAAAATTGTAAGAGGCTGTCCTGTTGGACCTTCTGTCTTGTATGAAAAAGAAATGCAATGTTCTAGTTACTATACCTGTTCAATTCATTTCTTATATCCAACAATTCTTGTCGCTCAGTTTTTACTGTGTCTTTTTCCTCAGAAGCCAGGTAACGTAGTCTCATCTGTTCCAATTCTTCTTGCTGCTTTTTAAGGCGAGCCATTTGACTTTCTTGCTCCCGCTTGAAAGAAATAAACAAGCCAGATCCTTAATGTTAGACATAAATATATTTCACATAACTTTTGTGATTATAATCCTGTTTGACAGTACCTGTCATATAGCCATGTACTGCCAATTCTATGAGTTGCATATTACTTAGAAATGACCAGGTTCTCATTTAAAACTCTTTCCATTATTTCTCCTCTTGGTATAAACCATAATCCCAATCTGTGACTGAGGTTAGCTTAATGGCATAAGACAATAGAAGTTGAAGGAAAGAGAGTCTGATGACAACAGAATAAATTGCCCCAACGATCAATGGCAAGAGCAGCATCTAAGAGACGGTTAATTAAACAAAAATGTACCCAGAAAAATTCAGTAGTTGTCTCTACGCTGTCACTAATTCTACTCCCATCTCGGGTAACAATACACCTTTCCACTCTACTCCAGGCTCATACAAAAACCTACGTACATGACGAAATGTCTTTAAAATACATAGGTAACATTCCACAAAATGCACATTCCATGCTTTTTTGACCATTCTCTCAGTAACAGAGACTTTTGTTACTATGAGCAATGCTGCAATTGAACACCCCGTTGTCTAACCTCACACACAAATGTTTCTACGTATTTTTGTAGAGATAGGTGTTTTTCTTTCTTTAGGACAGAACCTCAAAATAAAAGAGCTAGACCAATAGATATGTGTCATCTTTAAAACAAACATTTATTGAGGAAAAATAAAAAAATCCAAAAAAATCAGAAAAATCCAAATCACAAGTGGACATTTTGATAAAACTTCACAAAATGAACCACTCGACCACCATCCAGATCAAGAAACAGAAAATGCTCAGAACCCGAGACGTCCCTGTGTTTCCATCCTTCCCCAAACATAACTACTACCCTATTTTCTAGCATCACGATTAAGTTTTGACTGCTTTGAACTTCATATAAATGCAGTTGGACAGTATATATTACTTTATAGCTGGCTTCTTTCACTTAACATCGTTTTCAAATTCATTGTTATGTGTAACTGATGGTTCAGGTTCCTATTTGGCACTCCAACAATTTATTCATTCTACCACTGAGGGACGTTTGGGTCAGTTTCCAGTTTTGTATTATAAAGCTAATCTGAACATATTGTACACGTCCTTTGGTCGATAAATGTATGCATTTCTATTGGCTATGTACCTATGATTCAAACTGCTGGGCCATAAGGGTATGAGAATTTCAGTGGTAGTAAATGGCATCAGTTTTCCAAGTAGTAGTACAAATTTCTACTTCCATGTGAGCACGGCTGTGTTCGATGTTCCTACCAACATTTGGTAATGTCAATTTTTTTTCATTTAGGCTGTTCTTACAGATTCTATAGTAGTATCTCATTGCGACTTTATTTTGCATTTTTTCAAATGCAAATGTAATGAGGCTGAACATGTTTTAATATCTTTAACGGCATTTGTTTATCTCCTTTTACAAAGTTCCTGTTGAACTACTTGGCACTTTGCTCTACTTGGCTATCCACCTTTCCTTACTGATGTATGTCATTCTTTATATACAGGGAGGGGCAAAAGGAGGTTTACTGTTGTATGGGAAAGTTTATTTTTCATATTATTTATTAATTGTATTTTTTTATATAAACTGTAAACCTGTTTGTGCCCTACCTGTATACTGGGTAAGTCCTTTGTCACCTACTTAAATTCCAGGTATTTCTCACTATTCTGTCTTGCCTTTTTACTGCTGTAATGGTATTTTTGACTTATTTTAATACAGCCCAAATTTGTTTGTCTGGCTTTTTTATCTTTTTTGGCTAGCGCTTCTATGTCCAATTTAAGAAAGTTTTTGCCTCAGTCTTAAAAATACTTTGTTACCCTCTTGAAGATTCATTTAGATCAGTAATTCATTTTCAAGTGAATTCCCCCCACGTAAGAGCTCTAATTGACCTAGCAATGCTTCCTGTAAAACACCACCCCCCACCCCACACTGCCGAGCAGTTACCACCAGTCCTGTCAGCTCTGCCCACTGTATGTATAGGTCTGTTTCTGGACCTTCTAACCGGACTGTCTATATCCTTGCATTAAAACTACACTTTCTTAGTTACTGTTTAAGTCTTCAACCTTTGGCTGCTCTTCAAAATTTTCTTAGTTATTCTTAACCCCTGTATTTTCATATAAATCTCAGTTTCTAGGGCTGGAAAAAAAAGTCCTGCTGGGATCTGATTATGCTGAATCTACAGATCAATCTGGCCAAAACCATTGATTCTTTAATCAGTGAACATGGTTTACCTCTCCCATTATTTAGGTTTTCTTTAACTTTAATATTTTATCCTTCTCTATATACTGAGAGTAGTATCTTTCTTTGAATGTGCTCCTAGGTATTTGGTGTTTTTAGGTGCTGTTTTACATGACAGAGTTTTAAAATTTTCCTTCTCTAACTGTATCTAGTATAGAGAACTGAAATTGATCTTTATATACTGACTTTGTCACAAACTTACTAAGTCATTAATTCTGGTAGGTCACCTGCAGACACTTTTTGATTTTCTAAGAATATAATAGTGTCTGTCATCTGAAAATAGCAGCAGTTTTACTTTTTCCTTTGCGCCTGATCCGCCCTTTCTTTCTTTTGACCTATTCCACTGGCTAGAACCTTTTGTACAATGTTGATAAATGGTGATAGAGGGCATCTTTCTCTTATTCCTGATCTCGGGAAAGAAACTTTCCTTAAAAAAGATTGTTCTTATGTAAATATCCTTTATTAGATTAAGAAATTTCCCTTCCATTCTGAGTTCACTAAGAACTATTATGGATCGATCATTTTTTCTTCAGTTTTATATCATCACTTAATCTTTGCCCCTTTATTCTTTTATGGTGGTAAATACCCAACTTTGCCTTTGTTTAATAAATAAACTTGACTGTGATACTTATAAGTTTTATATCTTACGTTCATGAGACTGGCTAATTCTTTCTGTTCTTATAATATCCTTATCAGATTTGAGGATCAAGACTATGCTGGTCTCATTTTAAAAAAGTAAGAGGCGTTCCCTCTTCCTAGTTTCCAAAAACAATTGTGTAAATTTAGTGTTATTTCTAAAATGTTTACTAAAATTCAAGTGTGAACTCCTCTGGTTCTGAAGACTTCTTTGTGTGAAGATTTCTCACTAGGGATGCAATTTCTCTAATAACTATATAACTACTTATATTTTGTTTCTTCTTGTGTCAGTTTTGTAAGTTCTATTTCTCAAAACCACATAACAATTTCCATGCCACCCTCTTATCTCTGTAAGTGTCTGTGGAATGTGCAGCCCCACCCCTCTTTATATTTCTGGTATTAGGACCCAGTGTTTTTTTTTCTTTTTGTCTTTGAATGCTCATTGTCAAGGAGGAGGTTCCTTTCAAAAAACAATTTTTTGCTTTATTTTGTTGTGTATTTTCCTCCTGTTTCATTAAGTTTTACTCATCTGGATTATTTCTTTTGCTTCTAATTTCCTTAATGTCTTGTTCTTTTACTGACTTACTGACTTTTGAAAGTGGTAAGAGAATAGATTTTATACTTTCCTTATTTTCTAAGGGCACTTGAGGTTATAAATTTCCTCCTAAGAAGAGCTTTCATTAAGTCTCATGTCTTGATATGTAGTATTTACATTATTTTTAAGTTCAAATATTTTCTAATTTCACTTGTCTGAAAGTATTATGTCGATTTCATTTATGGACGTTCTCATGGGTACAGAACTTTAAGCTGGTAGTTATTTTCTTTCAGTACTTTAAGGATATTATTCCACTGTCTTACGGATTCCTTCACTTTTGCTGAAAAGCCATCTGTCAGTCTATTGCTACTCCCTCTACCCCTCTACCCCTAGAATGTTTCCCTCTACCCCTAGAGCTTTTTAAGATTTTCTTTACTTTTTGACAATTCTTCTATGATGAATCTAGATGTGATTTACTTTGTATTTATCCTGCTGAGAGCTAGTAGATATTCTTGAATCTATGACTTGATATCTTTTTCACTTTTATAGAATTCTCATCCAGTGTTCCCTCAGATATTGCTTCCTCCCTGCATGTTCTAGTTTCTCCAGGAGGTTGCTATAGGCCGAATGTTTGCATCTTTCCCAAATTCTTATGTTGAAACCTAATCCCCAATGTGATGATGTCAGGGGATGGGGCCTTTGGAAAGTGATTAGGTCATGAAGGCAAGCCTTTATGAATGAGGTTAATACCCTTATAAAAGAGGTCTTACAAAGCTCCCTAGCCCCCTCTGCCCTGCGAAGACACAGTAAAAAGATGGCCATTTATGAACTTGAAAGCAGACCCTCACCAGACACAGAACCTGACAAGGTGTATGCACCCTGATCTTAGACTCTAAGCCTCCAGAATAGTGAGAAACAGATTTCTGTTGTTTATAAGCCACGGAGTCTGTGGTATTTTGTCATAGCAGCCCAAATGGACTAAGACAGGGGTCTGCAGTTTCACAAAATGTAGTCAGTCTCATATACTCTATCCCATATGTTGTTTATGGTCTTTGCTGTTATTTTCATCTTTCTCCCCTTATCTTGCTTCAGTTTGGATACTTTTTACTGACTTCACACATCCTTGCTTCTGCTATGCTTAATCTGCTCTTAAGTCTTCTATTGAATTCTTACATTTCACTCACAATACTTTTCAGTTCCAGCATTTCTATACGACCCGAAAGATTCCACTTCATCATTACATTTCCCTGTCATCACCTACTTTCTAGAATATAGTGTTAGTAGTTATTTCAAACTCTGTATCTGATGACTCCAAAATCCTAATTACCTGTTGATTTACTTCTTTTGAGCAAAAGACATAAAAAGGCACTCCACAATAAGGACATGTAAGTGGCTAATAAACATATAAGATGATGCTCAAAGTCGATCAGGGTAACAAACATTTAAGCCACAACATGACACTATGTAACACCCACCAAATTGGAAAAAGTTAATACCTCTCAATTACCATTGCACATGGTGTGAAGAATAACTACTACATACCACACAGTGGGAACTGCACATAGGAGCTGCACATTTGCACGGCCACTTTAGAAAGTAACTTGACAATATTTAGTGAAGAGAAGAAATGAGCAATCCCTGCTAAGAAAAATTCCACTTTTAGATATAAACACTAGAGAAACTCTTATACCTCTCTTACATGTAGAAAAACTTGTGTTGTCTTATTAAAGGAAACTGGGGGCCCTGGCCGGGTGGCTCATTTGGTTAGACCATCATCTCAATACGCCAGGTTGTGGGTCCCACCCCCAGTCAGGGCACAAGAGAGATCAGCCAGTGCAGGTGTACATACGTAGAGTGACAAATCAATGTTCCTCTCTCTCTCTCAAATCCACAAATTAAAAAAAACTTGGAAAAAATATGTCTACTCAGAGAAGACTGGATAAATAGTGGTATATTCATATGTTTAAGTTTTATAAAGTAATAAAAATTAACTAGATGTAGCATCAAAATAGCTAAATCTCAAATAATTCTGAGTCACATAAGGTGGTCACAGAAGAATAATTCGAAGAGAATGATCCAAGGTATATAAAATTTAAAAACATACAAAAGGAAACAGTGTGGTTTATCAATATTTTAAATATATCTCATAAAATGATAAAGAAAAGCAAAGGAATAACAAAAACCAAATTCAGGAAGGTAATTACCTCTGGAGAGGGTCCAGTTGAGAAGACACACAGGGCTTCCCAAGCACTGATAACGCTCTGTTACTTAATCGAGAAGGTGGGGGTTGTGGTGTATGAGAATCTTTTTTCTTCTTTGGAGTGTATAATATGTTTCATTAAAAAATTATTTTTTTAAAAAAGGGAAAGTACACCAAATTGTTATATCTGCCCGAGAAGATCAGGTTACTGGTGATTTTTATTTTCTATGTTATAATGCTGTAAACGTTGCTTTTTTTTAAACCACTGAGCAAGTAAATTTGCAAGCAGAAAAAATAAAAAGTTGATTATTTTATTTTAGGTTACTTTATAAAATTTTAACATTATAAAACTTGAAACATTTTAGTTCTAAAATATAGAAAGAAAGCCTTGAATTTTTAATCAGGAATCCAGCATTAATAATCATCAAACATGTAACACACAAAAACTAGAGGTTAGTGGCAGAAATCCTTTCTGTTGCCAGGTGCTCTGGGTTAAAGACTCCTCAATCAAGAGAGTATAATCTTTATTTTGCCTTGGCTGCCTATAAATCCAGAGAGGAGATGTAAACATACATACACTAGACTAAACAGCGGCTAAAAAGTGGCCACTACGTACTCTCCCACTCACACATATCATGTATGTCTGTGGGAAAAAAGCTTACAACTAAACTAAGGAACTCAAGTAAAGTTTTCTGAAAATAACCCAGAGCTGACAAGTCAGTAGGAGGGCCTGGATGCTTTCAAGACACAGTTTTTAACCAAGACTTGGACCTCCAACTGTTTTCTTAAACAAAGATTTACATCCTATCCCTGGCTAAATTACTTATAAATTAATCAAATTAATTACTCTGAGTGGATAAGCAGGAGGCTGGACAAGATAGTGCTGATGTCAGCCAATGAAGTCTGTGTTGTTTTAACTAAATATATCAGCTTAGTTTTAAACAGATCTACTGTGCACAAATATGGTAAGGGACCCACATCCTACCCAAAATCTTAGTTCTCAGTCCTCAACACAAGGATTAAAGCGATCATCTTAACTTGAATATTTGTAGTACAATTTAATTCATGTATTTGTTTTGGTTTAAAAATATTTCTATAGTATATCTTCATGGAGATGGGGGGAAGGAAGGAAACTAAATTACCCTTTAAATGTATCATAACTAGAACTTCGTAAAGTCAGTGTTACACAGTATGTAGGTTTTTACCAAGTCCAAATACACCAAAGATACCAAATCCAGAATGTCTGGGTATCGTTTCCTTGTTTTCTAAGTTAGGGCCCATTTCATGTGATATTTATTAATATTTCATAGCAATTGCCTACCCAGTTACCAAAAGGCCCCCCAAAAGTTTACAACTTGGAAACATAGACTTTTATGGTTGTGAATCTGAACGGTTGTTTTTAAATAATTAGAAGGTTATGATTTTTTAATTCACGGATTGACTGTACTAGTTCACCTTTGAGTAATGGAAATCTCTGTTTAAACATTCTTTTGGCAATAGGCACGAAGCATTAGATCTTATTTCCAAGCTTTACCAGCTGCGTTTTGTCATTAACATTTATTAACAATCTGAGATATGACTTTCGCTGTCTAATCCGTACTACACAAATGTTTTGTATGGCCCTCCGGAGGATTCTGCTGTGACAAATTACTGGCAGAGATTATAGTCCCGTGGCTATTCACCAGAGGCAGTGTAAAATTAACATGGTACTAATCCAATTTAAACAAAATGTTGCACAAACAATTCTCTGAACAAAAGCAGAGAATTCTAACTTTATATTCAAACACAACGTTTTTAATACACGTTTGTAAAAAAAAATCGAAGTAACTTTCACACATATGAATTGTGCCTATTTGATAAAGTTATTAATTTTAATCTTTCAAGGGCAGTGGCAGAGCACGATTCACTTTGCTAATCCTAACGTCTGTTACATTTCTTCTTAAAGTGTTGTGCCTCAAATGTGGCTTATAGAACACAATGGTTCCTACTGGACTTGAAATCTGTTTACAGTGTTGTTTCTCAAGCAGAACATTTGTGGGATGAGGAAAAGAACTGGTCTGTAATTAAGATCACTGACTGCATTCAGAAAAAGAAACAGTTTTCTTTCATGACATAGTATTTACAGTTGAATCAGTAATTAAACATTGTTTTCTTCTTAATACCCTTCATAACTCAAAAGAAAGGAGGCCTCTGAACTTTTGTGACCCTATTATTAAGAAAAAAGAGCTAAAATTACTTTGTCAGTGATTTTTAGGCAAGAGGGTAGAAAATACATAGAAAGGGAGAGTAAACAGAAAATCATGGATCAAATTAAAGATAAAGATGATAGTAAGTGTGTGAGGGTGCATGTTTGTAAGGAGTAATTGGAGGGGTCTCCTTTCGAAGGAGACTACTTCAGTATCTCAATGTAACACTGACAAAGAGTCACTAACTTGGAAGATTCCATTCAGAACACTATTCATTTACTTGTATTTTTAGAACTGCCTCGGTGAAGACAATGTCATCAGTCAATCTACACATATGAACATAACGATCAGTTTACTCGAAGTAAAAAGCTTTTGTGTGGATATTTCTTAATAAGAAACATGACACTATGATGCAATTATCTCTTTCAATAATTATTACTCATTTCTCCAAAAGAAATGCCCTAATCAGCAACTAACACACTTCCATCTTTTCATTACTAATGTTGGTAATGCCTCATCACACAGGTGGCAGACACAAGGCCCACAGGCGGAATCCGGCCCTCCACCTTGCTTCCACCTGGCGACAGCACTGAGCTCTTTGCCCCTAGTTACGGAGTAGTTACACTTATACAGACCTAAAATTGCACTCGGGCCTTTGAAGGCAACCTTGAGGCTGATGTGGTCCCGGGTGAAAATGAGTTTGATGCCCCTGCGTTATAATTATCATTGCATTATCCTCTTCACCTTCGCGCCGCTACTTTTTCAATGAAAAGCACTATCTTCCATTTCTTCCCCTTGTACTGTTTGGAAGCTTCAAATGATTTCAAATATAACAATGATATTTGAAACATTTCCCCCTTAGCTTTGAGTGACAAAATACAATGATAACCTGTCGTCGTCTTGTTTTCCTAATATTTATCTTCATTTGCATTGCTCACTGCCCTGCGATATAACTGTTAAATATCAGATGAACTTGAGGTTCCCCAGGGGAGAAAACTGCTGTATCAAGAACATCTGCCATGGTGCCAAGATGCATTTGTTCATTTTTTCCATTCATTCAGCAAGTATTTATGCTGAATGAATGGAAAAAAATGAGCAAATGCAATTAACTACAGCGGTTTCTTTAGACTCAATGCACTCTCATCTCTTTATACACAAATTTTAGGGAGCATACCTACTGACACTTAGAGATGTGTATATTTAGCCCTTACATGTGTTTTTTTCCTTCTGTACAGTTTTTACAGAGTGTCTATTATCACTGCCATCCCAATACAAAGTATTATTATTATTCAAACTATATTCTACTCTACTCCCCTATTGCTGTTACTATAAAACAATGTCCCCTTGTTCTCTAGACTTAAAATTGTTGATGCCTACCATTTCTTTGAACAGCGAGTTGTAAGTACTTCCAATATTTGTTCTGTTCATCAATATTCAAAGCTACCTTCTAAATTGGGGGGCACTGACTGAAACCAGGAACACTACACAACAGCTTTACAGCTTATCTCCTTTTTTCGACAGTTACCACTTACTGAGCATATACTACATACAAACACCATTAAATGCTTTTAAATCCACTTATTTAATTCTCAGAACAACCTGTGAGGAAAAATTTCAACATACAAATGAGAATAATAGAGAAGTTAAATTACCCAAGCTGCACAAGAGGTCCATCTCAAATATTGTCTCTTCTATGACACCTTTCCTGAGTCCTATTACATAAATGTACTCTGTATGGCTCTTTTCAGGGCTACTACAATTAGGTAGTAAATGTTGTATTTATAGCTTTCTTCCCTAGTACTAAGTAGTAGGCTCCCCAGGGGAAAGGCTTGTTTTACTCATAATTTATAAACCTAGGGCAGTACCTTGAATATAGGAGACCCTCAGTACAAAATATGATTATTCATCTGTTTTCAGTTCTGTGAACATATATAAAATATTTGCTATTGTTAATACAGTGGGCCCCCCTCTCTGCAGTTTTGTTTTCAGTGGTTTCAGTTATACATGGTCAAGATCCTAAAATATTAAATGGAAAATTCCAGAGATAAACAATTCACAGGTTCTAAATAACTGCAGACCATTCTGAGTAGTGTGATGAAATAATCATGCAGCCCCACTCCATCCCACCCAGGAGGTCAGTCATCCCTTGGTCGAGCACAGCCACACTGTACACACTACCCACCCAGCAGTCACTCAGCAGCCCTCTCAGTTAGCAGGTCAGCTATTGTGGTACTGCAGTCCTGTGGTCAAGTAATCCCAATGCTCTATCACACTGGCCATGTCATTCACCTCGCTTCACCCCATCACACATCATTTTCACTGCATCATCTCACATCACACAGTGAATACAATACAATATTTTGAGATAGAAAGAAAGAACTTTTATTACGGTATATTGTTACAACTGTTCTATTTTTAGTTATTGCTATTCATCTCCTACTGTGCCTAATTTATAAATTAAACTTTGTCATACATAAGCATGTATAGGGAAGAAACTGTATGTACAGGGTTCAGTACTATCTGTGGTTTCAGGCATCCACCAGGGATCGTGGAATATATCCCCTATGATTAACACAGGACTACTATATTATTTTATACTTAAAATCTCAACTCATCTACAAGCTATGTTAGCATCATTTGCCTTTTTTATTCTCATGCAGGCTAGTGCGTACTCCTTCATGAAGGTGGCAAGCATTTAGTGCAGCACCAGAAGATGCTTAATAGCATCTGATGGTTATGGAGATACAGTAAGAAAAATGCAAATCTGAAAGACCCTGTGTACCAAATTTCATTTAGAATAAAACTGACACATTAAAAGAAAAGCAAAACTTAGAATAAGCTAACCATTATTGACCCATGTGTTATCTAGTAGGAGAAGAAAAAAATGTAGAAATCGGTAAACTATCACTTTTAAACTCTTATAGAATTATGCAGAAATTCCCTGTGATTCCTTCCTTAATTGAATAAGTTACTGTGTCTTCTTAGGAATAACACTTAAAATATGTTCTTAAGTTTGAGGACATGTTAAGTTTTTTAATTTATCCTTAAGTTTCTCCCCTCAAAAGTATTCCCAAAAGAAAGAAATTAAGACTGAAGAAAAGAATGGTAGTTTTATTAAGTACAGTAAAAGAAATTATCCGATTTCTTCTGGGAAAGAGAATAGTTGGCAATTAAAGAAAAGGACCTAAAAGTTTGAAGTTTCAGTTGTTAATTTACAAAAGGAGGATCTTATATATAACAAAAAAAATATAGCCCAAATCTCAAAAACAGCACTGGAAATTCAAATGCAGACTTCTGAACCTAACAGGTATTGCCAAATATGCAAACTTGTAGAGAATCAAAGGAAAAAGACATAAAAAGAATAATCCATCATCAGCTATAAACTACATACCTGTTTAAGTCTGGCGAGTTCTTTCAAAGCTCGTCCCCATTGTTGCTTGTAATGTAGTTTAGACTTAGTTGCAGATTCCAACTTTCTTTCAAGTTCAACCTAACAGTGATTAAAATCATATCAAGTGAAACACTATACCACTGAGTACAATCACTGAAAGATAATATATACAAAGAGTCTGGCTTAAGAAAAGAGTTTATATAGTGTAACATACGACATCATCTAAAACTGTTATATAGTTTACTATAAATATTATGGCACATGAACATTTTCTTGTTTAAAATATAGTCATATTTTTACTGCCTAACAGCCTATACTAAAAGGAACTGAATTAGTCTTAACCTCCAGACAGTTACTGTAAATGTATTTAAAACATGTATATTACATAAAGATCATGGGTGAAAAATGCATTTTTTTTTTTAACAAAAAGCAGTTCTAAATGTTAGCATTCCAATTTAGTTGGCATTCTAAATCTTAGAACCAAATTATTCCTTTTGGAGGCCTTTCGTTATGTGGAATTTTGCCTTATAACAGGGAAAGCTAGCAGATTCTTTTATAACTACATTTTGGCGAAAAATCATAAATAAAATGCCGAAAACAGTGAAATGTTTAATCAGAAAGCAGTTTACTAGGAAAGAGCACAAAGTCAAAAGTATTTTAAGAATGTTAAAATAAACCCAAGTGAGACAAATAATGCTCCTAATAACAATCAGCTAACTTTTATTTTCTATTTTTCCTCAAATATATAAAGAAAAACATGAAAGTGATTCAATTAAAAAAAAATAAGGCTATTTATACTTGCAGCAGGCAATCTGTTGTGCATGGACTGCAGCCAGCTTGGCTCTGTTTTGGAATGTACTCTTCTCAGTGTTTCAACCCAAGTACCAAACAAATTCATGTAGCCAACAGACAGTTTTACTATTTAAGTGATAATGCAATAATGTGCCTGAATTACAGTAAAATACTGTTACTAGAAACTGGTCCAATTTTTTTATATGAAATGAACTTTTTCCCATACACACAATTCCTACTGTTTTGCAGGAAAATAAAACTGAAGACGCTACACAAAAATTCAAACGTCAGAAAACTCATATGAAAATAAAATGAAAGGAAAAGCAGATTGCCAAATTCCTTTCACAAAAGACGAGAACATTCTCTGCAGTAATATACGACTTTGCTGAGTTAAGGTCTCTTCTGCTTTACACATTTCTAGTGCTTGGATTTAAATATGCTGACATTTTATAACTAGATTCATACGTCTTAAATTGAATACTCTGAGATTATCGAAGATGATTTCCACTTATGCCCAAAGATTTATACATACCACTTGGAAATTTAACAATAGGACATATGTCAGAGGAATAGGAAAAATCTTTTAAAAAACTGGTGTGAGATAAAAAAGTAGTCTCAGAGGAACTCTAGTATCCTGATAAGCCCAAGGATAAGAGTTGGGACAGGGATGAACCTAGAGGGACTGCCTAGAGGGACTGCATACAATCAATGGACTAACTTCATAAGAAAACACTGTCCAGGTAGGTTACATTGGTTTTGCCATGATTATCAAAATAATTCACATCTGCATAGTTATTCAGACTAATTTAAAACACATGTATAGTCAATACATATACTTTTTCTTCTTAATAAAAAAGATTGCAGCTAGCAAATCTGAGACATAAACCTCATTTCTCTAATTTATTCCTATTACCAAATCAATTATTACTAACTTTTTTATTTTTAGAATTATAGAGGCATCTGTGTCCTTAAAGAAATATGTGGACCCAAGTGCCAGAAAAATGCACACAACCAAAGACCTGGAGTTAAGTGCCCTTACTGTAGATTTGGAGTAGATTTGAGGCTTGGGAAGCATTTGCACTGATATGTCACATAGACTTCTCTCTTCAAGTATTCCAGTTTTAGTATTTTATGTTCCTAATGCCCTTTCCTTAGCTCAGGCTCTTCTCATCTTCTCGCGTCTCCTCAGCCTCAAATCTACCTATCTACAAATTTTGCAGATCACTATTACATCAATTCCCTCTCTACTAAATAATCTACAATAGCCACTTCTTGCTTGCAGTATTGAGCCTAAACTCTTTTGCTAGGTTTCAAGGCACTCTAAGATATAATTTCCATCCTACATGCTCAACCTGCTTTCTTGGTATGGCTCAACAGGAAGACCTCTACTCCAACCACCAGGTGGTGTCCCCTACACACCCCTTTCTCTTTGTCTTAATCACCTCCATACTTCCCTTTTTCTTCTCTGCTCACTTAAAACTTCATATTCAGTTCAAACCTTACTCCAATCTGGAGCTGTCTTAAAATTATTATATTCTGAACTCCAAATGATTTCTCCTTTCTGAACTGCAAAGGGTTTCTATTACTTTCCCTGGTATCTGATTATACACGGTCACTTAAGAGTCTGGGAGCCCTTTCCCCAGTTACATTACCAACTCTCTTCTCTCACTTCCCCCCTCTGCCCTAAGGGGGGAACACACAGTAGACACTCATCAAACATTCTTAAATACATAAACAACTTATGTATGTCCTAATTAATTATAATGCTTTCCATAGTTTATTTTTTGAATGTCCCATTTTTTAAGCCATCTAAAAGACACTTCCTAGCTAAAAGTAAATCAAACTATTATTCACTTCTTACATAATAAAGGGAATCAAGAATTACATTTGATAAAACTGTTAATTTCTTTTTAGACCATTTCAGTGAAAATGGGGAAATCTGTGTTCTATTGAGGAGAATGGGTAATCACAAAAGTAAAAAGCTCTGAATCAGACATAACCAGAAATTAGACTTACTCAGATACTTCTTCATTACTCAGATACTCAGATACTCAGATACTTCTTCATTCATGCCTTCTTTTTCATGTTTTTTGTCTTTGTTACTACTTAAGAAAGAAGATTCTGCCCTCTTCTGGATCCAAAATTATTTACAAAGAATATTCAGAAGAGCTAAGAAGCCTTGCTTTACTAGACACTTAAACACGCTGAATGAAATCATTAGGTCTGAGATAGAGGATGTCCAATTATGCATTTTTTCCATCTCTCTTTCAAATTCATGGTGCTCTTTATTTTTTAATGCTTAGTGATTTTTACCCTTTTGGTAGAAGTGTAGTTAAAAGAAGGAATTTTAAAAATCACTTAAAGTTTCTATAGTAAATATTATCTAGTTCTAGAGTATATTCAGAAAAGATGAATAAGATGAAGCTCCTGCTCTGATTTTGAGATAATTAGTCTCTAAATTTCCCAAGATAAAATGGAAATATTCTTTGACTCTCACTTAACAGAGCTTGTGAGACTTGATGAGATACTGCCTGAGTGGTTCAAATCTCTGGCAAGGACCACAGTATTCATATTTATAGACAAAGAAATACTTTAATATTTGGTTTTTCAAAATAAGGGTGGGAAATAGCTACCTGGATTTAAGTTCATTGGTAGAGAAATGAGGAGACTATAAAAAACAGAGAAATGAAGAGACTGTCTAGGTATATAAGAAGCATAATCAATAAGACTTGTCAATTAAATTGATGGGGTGGGGAGGAACCAAAGATAGCATGGCAATTAATGGGCCGCAGAAACATTTAATGAGTTCAGAAACCCTAGAAGAAACCAATTATTACCCTCCTCAACTCAGTTTTCTTCACACTTTCTTCCATCTCCACGCTTTCCACAAATTCACGCTTTTTGCCTCTTGATGTTTCTTCTTTCAAAGAGTAACTTCTGTGCTCAATCTCTTGTTTTCTTTTTGTTGCCAAATTTTCTTTACCCTCTGCAATCTGGCTTATTAAAAGGCAGTGACTTAACTGTCAAACACATGGCATTTCCTCAATCATTCTTGACTTTCCATTCATATTTTTATTTTCTCATTCTTAAAACTCTTCCTTTTCTTTTGGGCACCACACTAGACTGCATTTACTACTTCTCCAGATCTCCTTAGCTTCCTTCCCTAACTCTTGCATTTTTTGTCTGTGAAGCTGAACTTTCCCACTAAGTTTTTTTTTCAGCTGTCCTTCCTAAACACTCCTTGAACAATTTTATCTACTTCTAAGGCTGTTACTGTAGTTTATTAAAATGACGGGAACAAATCTGTATGTCTAACCCTTTTCTCTCTTCCCACTATAGGTTCTCATTTTTAACCATACTCAGTGAACTTCTCCACTTTCTCTGCTGTCTAAAACCAGAATTCTGCACAACTTGTACCTCCTCCAAAAGTTCATTAAAATTCATTTCCATTAATATTTATTAAGCCAATCTTATAAACTTGATTATAATCTCTGACTTTTCTTTCCAGGTGAAATACAAATTCTTTAACTTAGCATCTAAGGTCTTCCCACATTCTCTTAACAGGCTTATTTTCATTCTGAAATGAAATCAGAGTTTACTGATTAAATTCTATATTCTAGTCTAGCTATTTTCCAAATAGGCAATAGACTTCTTAACCTCGTTACAATACTTCCCCTTAGGATAACCTCACCTACATATTTACCTACTTTTGGGTTCCATATCCAGTTTCACTTTTTCGTTATATCTAATGTGTAAATTGCAGAGGTGACTTTGTTTTCCCTTTCCATTCGGAGCATTTACTAAGAGAAAGTTAGGTGACACTTACTATCATTTACCTTTCACTATACTTGAGGAAGTTCCTTGTCTCCTTTTTTTCTTCTTTTAAAGATTTTATTTATTTATTTTTAGAGAGGGGAAGAGAGGAAAAAAGGGAGAGAATCATCACTGTGTGGTTGCCTCTCAGGTGCCCCCTACTGGGACCTGGCCTGCAACCCAGGCATGTGCCCTGACTGGGAATCAAACCAGCAACTCTTTGGTTTGCAGGCCAGCGCTCAGTCCACCGAGTCACATCAGCCAGGGCCCTTGTCTCTTTTTATAACTTGTTATTTACTTGACTCTATCCTGAACATTTTTGTATCATTCAGGATAGCATTTAGCATTATGTCATAAGTAATTCAAATTTTTGTTGAAAAAAAAGAACTAAGAGAAGAAAAAATTACTCTAGCATTGACTCTCATCCACCAATCTTCTGCTAGTGCCTCCTAGTGGCTGAATCTACAGAAACAAAAGGGCACAGAAGCCTTCAATACAAAGCTGAGAGGGAAAAAACAGGCAATGGCTGGCAATGACATTCTTAAACTTCTAAAGGTGTTTTTTCAGTTCATTATGTGTTATTTTCCTATATATGCTAGATCTTTTTAATAATGCCTAAAATTATCAAACTAAAATGTAAGAGCACATATTGTCAAACTTAGGTTGTCTGTTGCACATTATACCTTTTTTAATGCCCAGAACCTAACTAAATGTTCTATTTGTGGGGAATCCCAATATATGTGAAAGGCAGCATCTGGCATCTAACCACAGAAAACAAAATAGGTGGATATCCCTTCTTCCAAACTAAGAGCAAAGTACATACAAGCCTATGATTTAAATAAATGCTCCTGTCTGGGACACTGAATCTAAAAGGTAGAAATACGCAGAGAGAGTATTCACAATGTCTACTGCAAAACTGGGGCTTCAACAGTGTGATGCCAGAACCACCGCCATGCCAGTGACAGCCCAACAGCAGCATCCTGAGTACACTGTTTTGTGATAGCGTACGCCTTCCTTGCTCACCCTGGTTCCTGCCCATATTTTGAAACTGCCTCTTTAGCCTTTCTGACAATTTTGTGAATTCCTTTATTCCTAGCTAGTCAGTTCTGTTGCTTGCAGCCAAGGGCTCTAATTAGTATAAGCTACTGACAGTGTCATGTGCCTTGAATTCTCTGATGTGTTATTTGATATCAGAATACTTCAGTGAAATGTTACAGTGTACATCCAAGTGTCATTACAAATTGATCATTAGGACTAGTTAAGTTGCCATAAATTGACATGGGTACCTTTTCCAAGGTGAGAAGGCTTATTTCAGACTGTAGGCGGATTTCTGGTTTGTTGCTTTGCTGATCTTTAAACTGATGGAACTCTTTCTCCAAAATCTTATACTTATTTTCAGCATCATTAAGCTGTATTGAAAAAAAAAGCATTACAGATATTTTAAAACAACAGGTGTAAGTTTCATATTACAGAATTCAACAGTGTCATTTTTTTCTTATTTTAAATATGTTCATAGTAGAAAATTTACAAACATAAATATGAGAAAAATTAAGATCTCAAGTAATCCTAAAAACTTAGTAAATCAACTGATTGACAATATCCAAACATTTTTTAAGAGTATAAAATTTCTTATGGAACCAGTATCAAGAAACCATTTTTGTTAAATTGTAGATGGCAAATGAAAAAGTTACCTTATAAAAATACTGATAGTTACCTTATAAAAATACTGATACTTTACACTTAAGATGTTATAAGTAAGAAGGTTGAAGATTATATAGATAGAGCAGATTATCATCAATGAAAATCATGTTTAATTTTAATGCAGTATTTATTGTTCTTAAAATTGGGCAGTGTATGAATTTTATACTTCAAACACTTATTACAATTTAAGGTAATTTTTTTTTATAATATATATTTTTAAGATTTTATTTATTTATCTTTAGAGGGGAAGGGAAGGAGAGAGGGAGAGAAATATCAATGTATGGTTGCCTCTCATGCATCCCCCGCTGGGAACTGGCCTACAACCCAGGCATGTGCCCTGACTGGGAATCGAACCGCGATCCTTTGGTTTGCAGGCCCACGCTCAACCCACTGAGCTACGCCAGCCAGGGCTAATTTAAGGTAATTTAAAGATTATTTGGCCCAACTCCTTCATATTTATAGGTAAGAAAACTGAGGGTCAAAGGGCTAGTGAGCTGGACAGTGGCAGAGGCATGACTAGAATTGTGACCTTTTCATCCCCCAGAACAGTGCTCTCATGGAGAGCAGGAGACACTTCCTTCATCTCAGAAGACAGACTGCCTTAACTAAATACTCAATAAAGATATTCTTTTCAAATCTGAGATTTTTTAAAAAAATCAAATGTTAATAAGCACCATTACAGATACTTCCCAAAAATATAAACCAGTGTAACTATCCATCATTAATTAGGTAAACCAAAAATATAAACCAGTGTAACTATCCATCATTAATTAGGTAAACCAATTATTTCTGTTTTAAGACATAAGAAAACAAAATTTGAAATACTGAGAAAATTTGTGATAAAAATAGATCTTAAATTATCAATAATTGTTTTATGCCAATAAATACAAACAATTCTAATTAGAATTTATCAGGCATCTTTAGGTAATACTATACTACATGTGTAAATATTCCAAAGAACAGAAGTTTCCTTCTCTGAACATCTAAACTTTTTTAAAATTTGAATAAAAATCTTTCTAAACTATCTCACTTACCTGTTTTAAACAAAACCTAATAAACTTAATACTTAGTATTTGTTCCCTGTCGTTCAGGGATTTATCATAAGCAATTACTGTGGTTGCAATCAGGTGATAAAGCAGTAAGCTGTCAGGCAGACTAGGCTCTTTTTCCTTTGCTAAGTGGCCCATAAACTACATTGATTTTTTTTAAGTTCTGGTAACTGCCTTTATATATTTGAACAGAGATACTTTATCTCCATCAGTTTTTGCTGACAGTATGTCTATCAGTCCCTTCTACCTATCCAGTTAGAATTGTACATGTAGTACACGTAACCTGGTTCAGAGTAAGGGCCTAAAAAGGTTGTATAAAGAAAACGTAAAATGTTTACAGTTGTGGGCTTAGCAACATGGGTATCTCAGAAACTTCTGCTGGCCTCCAGCCCCCAGTTTTTTCCCAGGTCTTTTAGATTATGTTTTAGGAGTTCCCTGGGTAAGTTTTCTAAAATACTAGTTCTTCCCACACAGTTTTTTTCTGCAAAGATGTTAACTAATTATACCAGTCCAAGACAAGATAGAGACCTGGAGTTTTTCAAGAACTCCCCTGGTTCTACATCGCTGAATCTTCCTGATAACTGGGAGAAGAGAAGCATTTGGTCGATCCCATCACAACTGCCTACCTTTTAACTTTATCTTTCATATTTTAAATGAGATCTCCATAATAACAATCAAATTCATATTTATGACTGCTGAATAATGTGACCTTAACTGACCCTGAACTGCTAAGAAAACTATTCTTCATGCAGACTTTACCAAAGACTTTGGAGGCATTCATCATACATCTCTAATCCACAATGAAATTTTTCAAGACAAGCTTAATATTTAACAGATCAATGTTTTTATTTTTTAGCAAATATGTATTAAGACCAAATTATGTGATAAAGGCTGTCTGGGCTCTAGGCATACAGATACAAAACTGAAATAGTTTTATGGAACTAACAATCTGACACTGATCAAATTATTACACTAATGAAAATTAAGAGAAGAGAAAAATACCCCATGAGAATACACAACAACAACTTGAGGAGCAGGGGTCAAGGACGATTTCCCTGGGTAAACAGCACACACGAAGATCCTCTGGTTTTGGGAAGCCAGCGCAGTATGCTGGACGACCCGAGGAAGACCAGTGCGGCTGGTGTACAGGGCAAACGTGGAAGAGTGGGGGATGAGGTGAGAGACACAGGCTAATTCCAAACTACACAGAGGCTGTAAGGCAAGGTAATTATTCTGACCTTTACCCTTTGAGCAATAAGATGACACTGAAAGGTTTTAGAGGAGAGTGTCATGATTCCAAATGTCAAAAATATCACTGGCTACGACAGGAAGAACAGGAATAAAGAACGGGATTGGATGGGAGGATCATGCTGGGTTTTAAATGCCTTTACACATCCAATCAGAGATGTCAAAAAGGCAGTTAGATAGCTGGGTCTAGAGTGCAAAGGAAAGGTCTCGGATAATAAATGTGAAAAGTCCCAGAGGTACAGACTGTCTTTGTACCCAGGGGCATTAATAAGATTGTTGGGTACAAAGTAAGTCTTAAACATGAAGTCTAACATTTCCTGGCTAAAGGAAAACAAGCCTGCAAAGGAGTCTGAGAGTGGCCAGAAACGCAGAGGCAAAAAAGGAGGGTGGTGGTAGAGAAGTTGAGAGAAGAGAATATACCAAAACAGCAACGACAGGGCTGATGGCAATAACTCTGAGTAAGATGAGAAATGAAAGGAGCCCAACGAACTTAAGTGACTGAGCCCCTGGTGGCTTCTGTGACAGCTGGCTGCCTGGAGCACTGGGGAGTGAAAGCACACTGGGATGGACTGAGAGGTGAGTGTAAGGTAGGAAACGCAGAGGAGCACAGACAATTCCATCATGACATTTGGTTCTTAACTGAACTCAGTCCAGTGACAAGAAGAATATCTATGTTTGCTAAAAGGACATTTACCAGAAAAAGATTTTAAGCTGAGAGTTACCTGAAATGTAGCACAATCTCACGCAAATAATTGTAAGAAAAGGAAAATTACTCCAATATAATCCTTAGCTTTAACTTAGGAAAATAAGAACCAACTTAAAGTATATTTGAATATCAGTGCAATAAATATTGAATGTCCAAACTCACAGTAAGTTTCTGTAACTTTTTAGTGAACCATACCTATCATTTCTAGATGCAAATAAACTCTAAGTGTAAAGAGATGACAGGTATTTCATCCAACCTGCTGCTGAAGTCGGTGTTTGTCCTCTTCCAGCTGCTTGATCTTTAACCTTTCCAGTTCCACTTGGTGAACACAATCTTCCTGGGCCCTGCGGATAGAGCTCTGAAGTTCTTGCAGGTTCCGTTCACGCTCTGATTTCAGTTCCTTTCTTTCTCTTTGAAGCTTAAAAACAAGTGCATCTTTAAGAGGCTGACCTATTATGAGCTGCATTATATTATTCAATATTCTATTATCTATATAAATAGTCCAGTATTCACAATGTTTACAAATGTATTTTCATATACTTTTCAGTAGAGACTTAATCTCTAAATATACTGAAATTATAAATTTTCATTTAACTTTAATATATAAAGTGTATACAAAAATCCATTTATGATTTGTATAAATTCAACTGAAAATGCCCTAATCACTTAAAATTCTGACTTGAATAAACCCATTTTAATGTATAAGCAAATACACCAAAGATTCTTTTCTTCTTTTAGGAAACTTATTTTCTGCCTAATCACACAGAAAATAGACTTTCAGTATTAGGAACAAATACACATTTTAAGTTTAAACATCTACATCAAGTTAGACATCCCAGAAAGTGTATAAAGATAAGGTTAGGGTGATATGCTGAGAAAACTTTAAGAAACGTATTTGGGTAGGAAAAGAGCATTTAACTTTAATATATAAGAAATTCCATTATTATGAAATGATTTTTATAATAATTTTTAAAAGTAGGGTAAATTTTAGTAAGACCTAACAAAAATGCTAACTAGGCCTACTACTCATTTGTTCTTGGCATCCAATCTTTAAAGGGCAAGAGAGATAAGTTACTTCTTACTGAAAACGAAATTAGATTCTAGACCCCTGAGCCTGTGCTACATTTTTTCTTTTCTCTAGGTAGTGCAACTATCCATTCCTTTACGTAATGGGAAAGTCAGCCAAATATCTCCACTATTGCACAAGTCAACCAAACTGGCTGAATAATAGTTAACCATTTCAAACAACAAATACTTTCTACCTATTCCTTACATTCTAAAACACAAAACATGCTTTACCCAGTTGAAGAGCAGCTTTTTTCCATATTCAAAAGACAATTTCTATGAAATATATTTTACATAAATATAAAGAAAAAATGAATGGCATAAACCTAATATATATACAGATTATGTGAAATAAAGATATTTGATACATGGCCCTGACCGATTTGGCTTAGTTGGTTATGCACTGTCCAGCAAAGCAAAAGGTCACTGGTTGTATTCCCAGTCAGCGCACATGTCTGGGTTGTGGGTTTGGTCCCCGTGGGGGTGACTACAAGAGGCAACGCATGTTTCTCACATCGATGTTTCTCGCCCTTTCCTCCCTCCCTTCCCCTCTTTCTAAAAATAAATATATAAAAATCGTTTTTTGAAAAAAGATATTTGATAGACAAATACAATACCTCTGATTCTGTGATGGCGAGCTGCTGCTCTCGCTTCTCTAAATCAATTAGGGTTTTTTGAAGTTTTCCTTCCAGAATAGTATATTCTGCTACCTAAAATATAATAAATTATCTTAAATCTTTTCCCCAAACTTGAAACACGCATAGTTTCAAAAATACATATACCAGACACTACCATTAACATTCTTCCCTTCCCCCTTCAATTTCTGTCCCAGGTAACTACCTTCTTCTTTACTAGTGATTCTCTCTCTCGGTCCCTTTTCTTCCATTCTTCTGCGAGAGCTTGCATGTGAGCCAGTTCTTTCTGCTTCAGCTACAAAAGGAAGAAAACTGAAGTCAGGAAAAAACCTAAATATTTCATGTAAACAAATCAGTTGTTCTCAGTTAAAAATTAAGTGACCGTGTGGCTCAGTTGGCTGGAGTACTGTCCTGTAAACCAAAAGGTTGCGGGTTTGGTCCCTGGTCAGGAGTGTACAAGAGGCAAAGATAAATGTTTCTCTCTCTCACTCTCCCTCCCTTCTACTCTCTCTAAAATTAATAAGCATGTTCTTGGGTGAAGATGAAAAAAATTAAGTGATCACTGATGTTTCTTTCAGGTGCTCTTTTTTATTTTATTTTTTAAAGGATGCCTTAGGCAAGTGTTAATGATACCCATATAATTCAGGAGAGTACATGGTAAGTTCTGTTTTCTAACTCTCTTGTTTACAGACTCATGATTCCAAGTTCCAGGAGGGCACACTAAATGAGGACCTGAAATTTAAAGAACTCTCCCTGTTCTTAATCTTTGAACTCTAACCTTCAGTCCTAACTTTGCCTAAGACAAAGTTTAGGGGAAGTCTTCTGAATGGCTTCTGCCACTGTGTCACATTTAGAACATTTTATCCTCAAATTTTCTTTAGGAGTAAGGTATTCTGGACATACAAAGGGACTAGATAGGGGACCCATGGAACATAGCACATTTTTCCTTCACCATGTAGGCTTTACTAAGCAGAGAAAATAAGAGTTTTAAAGTAACATTTAAAAAGTAACCTGATTTTCAAAAATGTCTTCTTGCATCTCTTTCCACATTTCTAGCTCCAGTGCTGCTTTGTATTCTAAGGTTTCACGAGGCTCTGCCTGGATTTCCGAAGGACAAGGCGCAGGAGGAAGAGAAGATGGCTTCTGCTGCGTGGCAGCTAAACCCTGACATGGGAATAAAAGAAGCTCATAGAAATAAATCCACTCACGCACACAACACATGAGATCCATTTTAAAGAGAGATTTGATAACATTCAATGATAGGTACCTGAGATGAATCAGAGACAAAAATCTCACGTGTTTTCACTAGTCCATAATCTTCTAGAGTCATTGTGTAAGAGAGGTTTATTATCCTGTTATTTGACCTACAAATGAAATAAAAAATATATTAAAACTCATGGAAAGATTTATATTTTTTCTCTTATGTTCCCAATGCTATGGCATTGAATAGACAACATTTCCTGCATCTGACACTTGCTGCTGAAACAGCAACAGTTTTATTAGCTTCAAAAAGTTCCACATACGTGATTTTGTTTGATCACAAACACCTTATTAAGTACACACCTCTGTTTACTATAAAAAGAGATACTGTGGTTACTTGAAAAAACAAAAAGTATAAAATACAGGAGAAATTTTAAATCTCACTGCCCACAAGTTATTACTGCTAAAATTTCTTTCCTCTCCTTGTTTTATCTATTGGTACATGTAATATGTACATGTACATATTACAGTTTTGTCCTTTTTTCCTATTTACATCAAGAGCATTTTCTTTTGTCATAAATATTAATTAAAAAGTGTAATTTCAATGTCTGTAACATATACTAAAGAATTTATGTAGTAAATAAACTTAATTCCTTTACTCTTGAATATATATAGGACTTTCTAAGTTGTTATTATTACTATTTTACTTTTCTTAGGTTGAATACACTTGTACATAAATCTTCTGCTAGGAATGAGCACTAACTCAGGATAATTTCTAGAAGTAGAATAACTGTTATTTTTATCAGTATGAGTATCTCTCTGTAGCATAGAACTGCATGTAGCATTTATCATTAAATAGAAACAAGACAAAATGTTGGAGGAAAACAGAACCTGAGCAAATACGAACAAACAAACAAAAACATGGCTTAGTCTAAATCAAATATATTCTATGAACCCTGGGTTACACAAAACTTCAGTCAATGTATCACACACAATTAGAACTTAATCAACTTTTACATTTTCTACTAATCTCATAGATTTTAGAAGAAACTTGAAAAGTATACTGAAGCCCTACCACTTCTGAAGTTTTCACTTAAGTAAATCTAAAACTTCTTAGTCCATAGAGCAGGGCGATAAAAGTTAATATTTATAACAAACAGCATTAAAATAACTTCAAATAGTAAGGATTTGATTATTTTCATTGTATTCTACATATGATGATTAAAAGTGCTAATTTTTAAGAGATTTTCAACAGCAGGAGTTAAAAAAATTCAGTTACTCGGAGTATCTGATTCTCAAAACACCTGTTCCCGATCTTCCAAGTGAATAAAAGTTTTATTAACTCACCACTCTCTGGAAGTGGCTACTGATGGGAAAGAGTAAAGGAAGAAATCTCAACAAAACTTTTTGGAGCTCAGCTTTTTACTGAGACTGGTTTCCTTATACTTTCTTACTATGTCTTAAATATAAAGACATGTCATATATAGTGCCGAACAATTTAAATTTATACTGTTAAGTTTTAAAGACCACTCAACAAATATATTATTTTGCCTGAAATATGTGAACTCCAGCTTTTCACTCTGGCAATGAATTTCAGGGCCAAAAACACAATTTGTTTTAAAGGGCCAACATTTGTAACATTCTCAGACTTCAGTAATGAGGTAAAAGTTGAAATATTTTTTAAGAAGAGAAATAGTCATGCCCAATGCAAAATTATGTAAGAATACAGGATAAATTTGACTTTGAATCACTAAATACAAAGATCCTGAATTTAAAATTGCCAGGCTAAAACAGAGGGGAGGGAAATATTCAACAGTCCAAGTAAATATTACAGTATTATATAAGAACAAATTCTTCACTTTGTGAGGATATAATGGGTATTAGAAAGCTAAAGAACAAACCAGGATACAGTTCCCACAGGTCAAAAAAGAAAGATCAGACAAAAAATATTGTGAAAAGATAGGTTGTAACTAGTTAATCAGAATAAAAAGAAAAGACCATTTGTAAAATGCATTACCCTTGTGCTGCTATAATAGGCACACTTTCACTGTGAGTCTGACGCCAACACTGTTCACCATTAGAACCTAAAAAGCGAGTTTTTTCTGAAGACAAGATGTTAGAAAGCTGGATTCTGGCGATTCCCAGAAGCAAATCTTTACTCATTTTATCCTTGTGCCATAATTCAATCAGCAATGGAATCCTAAGAAAGAGAGAAACATATTCATACCTATCAACTCTGAACTAAGTTTGTTGGACTAAAATCTTTGGATTCCATTAATATTAGTCAAAGATGTATCTGTTACCTGGAATGTAAAAGCTCAATTCCATAGGTAATAGAAAATTCATTACATCTTCTACACCTCTTTCCTTGCAATAAAGAAAGCCTCCAAACACTATTATTCCCACAAGTAGTTAAGTTTCACCTACTTTTCATTCTTCCTTTTAAAATATTATAAAAATTTGAATTTTGATACTATGATAAAGTAAAATGACATTTCACAGATCTCATTTTTCTTCACAAATCTATTTAAGGTAGCTGAATTAACACCTCTATTTTACATAGATAAAAATGGAAAAAGAAAATAATATACTAGTTATTCAGTGAATCAGTAATAAAAACTAAATCGTTCATACTTATCTCCACATATATTAGGAAAAGGCAAGACTACTTATCAAAGTTCCTTTGCTACTTGTAGACTATTTTAACAAGTTCTAATATCTAAACTTAGGCAAATAAGATCTGAAAAGAGCCTTCATAACCACATAAAACTTTGTAGCAAAAGGATAAATGTCACAGACATTATTAGTATATTTGTTTCTAGATTCTCAAATGCATAAACTGCTATGGATTTAAACCTACAGGAATCCCTCTTCTTTATAAGACAAACTTTTCAAGAGTTGACTTGAGGAGATATTAATAGTATCATATGCACAATATAGTATATACATTACCTTAAGAAGGTATCTTGCAGTTGATGAGGCATAGTCGCAAAATCAAATGCACAGTAGGACTGGGGAAGAAAAACTTCCATGTTTTTCCGAACTTCTACAGGAGGATTAGTCATAATAGGAGCTGCACTTCCGAAAAATGGATACGAGTACCTAGAATTTCAGAAAAACAAAATCTTAGCGTTTACAGAATTTATAGTCTGTTAAAAAAATTACAATACGGAGAAACATGGGACTTCTGGCCAAGATGGAGGCATAGGTAGAAACACTTTGCCTCCTCAAACAACCAAAAGGAGGTCAATGAATTTAAAAACAAAAAATAACCCAAAATGCCAGAATATAGAACTGTATGGAAGTCTGACAACCGAGGAGTTAAAAAAGAAACATTCATCCAGACTGGTAGGAGGGGCAGAGATGGGCAGCCAGGGCAGAGAGGACTTCGAGGCAAGACAGCAGCTAAAGGACCAGGTAGTCGCACATTTGTGTGCGGATAAACTGGGAGGAACTACTAGGGAGTGTGATAGACCAAGCAACCCAGGGTTCCAGCGTGGGAAAATAAAGCTTCAAAACCTTTAACTGACAAAACCTACGGAGTTTTGGCAGCAGAAGAAACTCCCAGCCTCACAGGAGAGTTAGTTGGAAAGACCCACAGGGTCCTAGAATGTACACAAACCCACCCAGCCAGGAATCTGCACCAGAAGGGCCCAGTTTGCTTCTACGTAGCAGGGGAAGTGACTGAAAGCCAACCGAGAGCCCAGCAAGTGGCACTGTTCCCTTTCGGGTCCCTCACCCACACACAGAGCCACAATGCAGCAATGTGGATTGCCCCACCCTGGCAAATACCTAAGGCTCCACCCCTTACTACATAACAGGTGTGCTGAGACAAAAAAAGTAAGGCCCAAATGAAGGAACAGATCTAAGCTCCAAAAACAGAACTAAGTGATGAAGAGATAGCCAACCTATCAGATGCATAGTTCAAAACACTGGTGATCAGGATGCTCACAGAAATGGTTGAGTGCAGATGCAAAATAGAGAAGGAAGTGAAAGCTATGCAAAGGGAAATAAGGGAAAATGTACAGGGAACCAACAGTAACAGGTAGGAAACAGGGATTCAAATCAACGGTTTGGACCAGATGGAAGAAATAAACACTCAACCAGAACAGAATGAAGAAATAAGAATTCAAAAAATGAGGAGAGGCTTAAGAACCCCCAGGGCAACTTTAAACATTCCAACATCCAAGTCATAGGGGTGGCAAAATGAGAAGAGTAATAGCAAGAAATTGAAAACTTAGAAAAAAATAATGGAGAACATACCTAATCTGGCAAAGGAAATAGACTTCCAGGAAGTCCAGGAAGCTCAGAGAGTTCCAAAGAAGTTGGACCCAAGGAAGCACACACCAAAGCACATCATAATTACATTACTCAAGATCAAAAATAAGAAGAGAATCTTAAAAGCAGCAAGAGAAAAGGAGAGAGTTACCTACAAAGGAGTTCCCATAAGACTGTCAACTGATTTCTTAAAAGAAACCTTGCAGGCAAGAAGGGGCTGGAAAGAAGTATTTCAAGTCATGAAAGGCAAGGACCCACATCCAAGATTGCTCTATCTAGTAAAGCTTTCATTTAAAATGGAAGGGCAGATAGAGTGCTTCCCAGATAAGGTCAAGTTAAAGGAGTTAATCATCACCCAACCCTTATTATATGAAATGTTAAAGGGACTTATCTAAGATGAAGATGATCAAAAATACAAACAGTAAAATGACAACAAACTGGCAACTATCAACAACTGAACCTAAAAAAAAAAGTTAAGCAAACAACTAGAACAAGAACAGAATCACAGAAATGGAGATCACATGGAGGGTTATCAGTGGGGAGGGGGTAGAATGAGGGAAAAGGTACAGGGAATGAGAACATTAATGATAGGTACACAATAGACAGGGGGAGGTTAAGAATCGTATGGAAAACGAAGCACTTCTTTGCATGACCCATGGCCTTGAACTAAGGTGGGGGAATGCTGGTGAGAGGGGGGACGTCTTCCTTCAGGGTGGAGGGGAATAAAGGGGAGAAAAAAATGGGACAAGTGTAATAGCATAATACAAAAGTACAATATGAATGTTATGAGCAAACAGAATTTTTAAATAGGTAAGTGATAAAAATACATTATGGTTTTCCTCTTTTCACCAACTTTAAAATATACAAATATTTTGCATTGGTATAAAATTATAGAAATTATACAGAAAATGCATAATTTGCATAATACTACTTCCCAAGCTGCTTTAAAGGTAATCCTTCGATTATCCTCTGTAGAAGAAAGAGAATTCTGGGGTCTTGAAGGCGATAATACCAAATAAGGAAGAGACAGTAATTTTGATGCAATCCACATAAGACAAAGAATTAGGAATGAAAGTAACTTACTAACTAAAAACTGAGTTCCCATTTGTTAAACAGTTCCTTGAGGGTTCCAGTCCTCTCTTTTTCATCTTTGAATTCCCAGGGACAAATAAGCAGTTTCCGCCACATAGTAAACACTCACGAAAATCTTGCTGGATTTAATTTCTAAACCTCTTTTCCTTTATACAATAATGTCTTGATCTTTTATGTGCTAAGAAGCCCTTAGTCAACTCCAAAAGGGTGCATTTATGGTACTCTGTCTTTCAACAGAGAATCTAGGATGAAAGCAAGTCAGATACCTAACAGGTGAATCAAAGGGTGACATAACACTTTTTCTTCCTTTCATCCTAAAAACCAAGCCAGATAAAATGGAAGAATGTCTGATTTGAAGTTCTTTTTCTATTTAAAGCCAAATACAAAGATATTATAATGCTCACTTAAATTTCATGTTATATCTTATTATTCATTCTGAAAACTAGAATTTAAAGCCACTAGTAAAAGTTGCTTTCCTCATAAGAATCCTGTGCATTCATTCATTTTTAATATAATTATACATCCATTGAAATCAGGGAATCTCAGAGTTCACGGCCTAGAAATTCACTGCCCCACTACAGGTTGTTGAGATTTAAAATATCTCACACACACACACACACACACACACACTCTTTTTCAAATACCAGTGTTATCTAACAAATCCCATTACATAGTTACAAACCACAATTTCATACCAAAGCAGGGCATGGTAGCATACAATTTATCAACACAGAAAACATTAAATGGCCAGCATTTTTAATAATAACTTAAAATGAACCTAAGATAGAACCAGTAGCCCTTTTTTAAAAATTTCAGTCTTTCCCCTTTTCTTTGCCAAGTGAACTACTAGCCTCCCTCACATACTCACTTATTTCCAAATCTGCCCTTCACTAGGTCGAACGGTTTATAATACACAGTGTAATGTATATACCCCTAATATACCCCACGCACCCCTAATACCAGGCACGCTTCTGGCATACCGCAGGCACTTCATGATTAAACAAATAGCCTCTATGGCAAAAAGGAAACAAAACCTAATACTAATGCTTTCCAAGTGGTTTGTATAAGGCTTCCCCTTCATGGCATCTAATTTTAGACCGTCCCTGTTTCTATGCTTCTGGCCGCCATCCTCTTTAGATATTCTAGGATCAGATTCCCTAGCACAATAGAAGAGCGACCTCAATAAAGGAACAGAGGGAGAAAAGACGATCCCCCCAAAAACACCTGAGGTAAAGAATAATAATTCTGTTTCTAAAAAGAACCTGAAGAGATGTTACACAAACTTGGAGGAAAACTACAGTTGTATGAGGAAACTTTTCTAGCCTTCAATACTCAACACAAAACAACACTTTGGCAGTGACTCTCAGCCTCCAAACGTGAGGTAGAATGCAGAACTCAAGCTGCGATGGAGAGCCTTCCATTCTGTGAATTCACAATCACACTGGCTGGGTCCCTTTGATTCTGTCCACTACTCACATTAAAGCTTGGGAAATTTTGGAAACAACTTCATAAAAAGTCAAAGAATTGAAAAATTAGATCTAAGTGTGAGTTGCTTTATGCATCTGAAAAGTAAGTATGCTTTAAATAACAGCAGGAAGACATGTGCAGCCACCGACACCCCGCAAATGGCAATGCAAGGTGACAAGCATTCACTCCCTTCAATCACATAAAGACCAAAAACCTTAGTGCAAATGCTGCTGCTTGCTCCAAAGAAATTTATGAGAAGAAACCAAATACTCCAAATGAAAACACATTATTGTATTATATTTAATTTCTATCTCAGCCACAAAAGTCTATGAAAATATAATATTACTAAAAAAAAACTAGTGTATAAAGCCATTCAACTGAATGAAATACATATTTCAATTTTTTATATTGGAAAGTGTGGACACATTCCAATTACAGTTCATTAAATTTGGTTTTTAGAGTCACAGCTATAAAATGTAGGTTTTGGGAATATAACCTCCCCTTGTAATACAGTTTTTATAGAAAAATCAGATACCATCCATTATTCTGACCTGTGGCACCATTTCTGGAAACACACTTTAAGTTCAAGAGTCACGTTTTAAACAGGACCATTAATAAATTATTATCAATACTTACAATTATTTCACTGGAACAGTTAAGACTGTTACCTGTCATCCACCAATGCCAGCCTGGCTTAAGTCTGAAATCATTAGGCCACAGCCTTACCCTCTTTTAGTACACTAATTCAGTAAGTGTTGTAACTTCTTGGGTGACATTTCTCTCTCTGCAACTTCCCAAAAAGAGTAAAGGTATTTCTCCTCAGAAAAGACTACTTTGAAACAAAATCACATCACACCTTAATATACAGTTGACTGGAAATCCAACTTCCAAGTCATGGACACTCCTTAGGTCTATCGAGAAGCAGAAATGGTGCGATGTTGCTGGAACAGCGATCTTCTGTCCTGAGGCTGTTTCTGGAGCATTGGATGTAGCTGCTGGCTGGGCCAGTGAGGCAGGTACAGAACTGATGGCTGCGATAAATGTAAAAACGTTTCTTTAAATAATTCATTTGCTAAGTTTTTCTTAAGTTGTCCAAATAATTTAAAGATATCCCCTTTACCTTTAAGTAAGGAATTTCACCATTTGGTTTTATGAACATATGAACTGAGGCATAAATACCTTAAAAGTGACTCATCCCAAATTATGCAAGCTTTCATTCTCATTATAGAACTGTGTATAAAAAAGACCGTACTCTTACCATGTACTGCAAAAATAAAAGCATACCGTACCGATGCAGTTATGTGTGACAGCTGCCTGATTCCAAAAGGCAGCTGAACAGAACTTAGCATTAAGGGTTATATTTGAGACTTAGTGCAAGTATGCTTACAATACTTTTTAAAAAGTAGTTTTGGTAAATTTAGGTATATATGACGTAGTCTAACGAAAAGCTAAAACTTGAAAAAACAGAGCCAGCTGGTCCAACCCTGTTACAGACCAGAGATGTTCAGTGAGCGTCTCAGTCATACAGCAGCTCAGCGGCAGAGCTGTAATCGCACCCACATTCCTAACTCCTCACCCACCACTACTCCAGTTACACTACTAAATGTAACCGTAGGCTCTTATGTGATGGATGGAAAACTTTCTAAAGCCAGATAAATATGCAGTCACAGACTCTATTTAGGATCAAAAATGATTAGTATGAGTTTACTATAAGAAACAGCAACCCCTTTAAAATTCCAATGTATTCAAGATATTCAAGAATTTACTAATTAAAACTACCTGAAAGAACAAAATTTATTAAAAAACTGTATATTTATTCTTACATGTTTAAACTTCAATCACCTTCAAAGTATAAGTACTCTCCATTTGATGCAATACACCTATCAAGATGATTTTTCTACTGCCCCAAATAGTTTTTGAGCTTCTGCCATTTTTTGTTTCAACTCTTCCACATCAGTGAAATGTTTCCCTTTAAGGGCTTTTTCATCCAGAGAAACAAAAAACAGTTGCTCTGGATGAGAATGGGTGAATAAGGAGGGTGGGGCATGAGGGTTAAGCTATTTTTGATCAAAAACTACTGGGCATCAGTGTAGCATGGGCAAGTACACTTGCCCAATGACACGGGCAAATGCATGGAAAGAATAAAAAAAATGAACTGAAGCCAAATGTCGCCTCTCACAACAATGGCAGCTGGTACATACACTGATACAGACGGGTTCCTAGAACAATCACCGAGTGGGGAAGCCTGTACTACAAGGGGCCCGCCCTCCAGAAGATAATTCCAGGTTTGTTTGTTTTTTTGGTCCTCCACTAGGTGAGTGTTCTAGGAACCCTTGTATATTCTTCTTTTTTAAAATTTAATCTTCATTGTATTTTTTCTCCTATATTCTTTCGTTTCTTTTGAACAGGCTACTATTTCTAGTACAAAAGTAAAAAGAAAAATGTTCTTACCATTTTGCAAGTTCTATAATGAAGTTAAAATGGATTACAATTACTTTACAGTGATTTTTTTTTACACTGCTGCACATTATTGGTTCTTTTAAAAAACTCAATTTTTACTTAGAGCCCATGAAAAGATTCATAGTCATTTATTTGATGGCTTCAAAGGCTATACCTAAAAGATCTGTTAAAAACAAACTCTTACCCTTTGGATTTGGTTTTGCGTCCTTATCATATTGCAAGCTTTCCACTTCACTTTCTGTTGCATCATCTTTGGTTGGAGGTGACTGGTCATGAGGTGTAACAGGGGACACACTTGGTGATTTTGGCTCAGTAAGTTTCTCCTTTATGGGGGTTAAAACTCTCTTCTTTGAATGCTGTGGCTCATGTTCATTCTGGGTTTTTAACTCAATTAAAGACTAAAAACAATTTTTAAATAAAGTATAATTTGCACAGAACTTTCCTTCACAATTAAGCAAAAAACTTGATGTTGACTTTTTAAAATATAAGCTTCCTTTCCCAGTCTGGATATTCCTAGTCTACTTTTCTTCATAATTTGCAAATTTTCTTATAGCATCTAGGACCAGAAAAAGGAAGATGAACAAGAAGGAAATATATCCAGAGCTACCTACCAAAATGCATCCTAATGGGTTAGAGGGAGCACTGGATAAAAGAAGTCAGGGACAGGCAACCCTGGGAATGGCTATTCACACCAAGGCCTACTCCACTTTAAAAAAATATACACACCAATGTCTAGTATGAGTTTCTTCCTCTCCTTTGCTCTACTACCTTCTAAAAATATATACATATATATTTCTTAAACTCTCACTTCAGTTTTTCTATAATTCAAAAGCTATATAAAGATCAATTCTTTAAAAGAACAGGATGAAGTTGATTTGGGGATACAGTACATACAATAACAAAGTACGTATGTTCAAATAAATGCCCATCTCCGTTGCCTAAGGACAGCATGGGGACTATAAAGCACTAATGAACCAAGAGGCTTATCTTAGCTCAGGTGAGTCGACCCCCCAAAAAACCCATTTGTGCAGATTCCCAGAAACTAGGCCTAAAACATGTTCTCCTGGGCTGGAGCTCCCTTTCTGCCATAGTCACCAACTATGAGTGGAGGGTGGGGGAATGGTTTCTACCACATGAGAAGACTGTACCTAAAAGCTTTGGACAGTCACCACAGCAGTGAAAGCCACGGTGCTTTTCAGGAATGTATTTTCAGAAAGGAGGTATCACATGAGGTAGGCTACTAATTAAGCGTAATATATAATAAACACTTTCTCATGCTGGGTAACTCTTCCACAGTTCAACTTCTGTGGAGAATCATGAGTGAAACCGGAGGAGCTGCAGTCGGGGAAGGAGGGTCACTACTTGCCTGTGCATCTATGCCTTCTCTCTGCAGAGCCACAGACACTCCCAGAGTGGGGGCCAGCTCCACGGGAATGGGCGCAAGCTTTTGTTTGGCTCGGTTCGGAGGGTCAAGGGTAAAAGCACCCTCAACTGTGACTGGGTGCTGGTTGATTTCTGTACTACCCTTTTTCAGTAATCCTGTCAGGGGTATTTCTGTACTTCCAAGGGACTGGTCTCCACAGCAGAGATGGATCTAATATGAAAGGGAAATCAAGACAAGGTTTTACATTTCCTTCTTTCTCCTAAACTTTAAAAGTTATAACACTTAACAAAAACTTGTGTTCCACAGAAGACAAGTATAATGCAGGTCATCCCACTGACCTGCAGTGATTCCATAATACATTCTGATATGATTGTTAAAACGGCTGATTAGGCACAACGTTTCCCAAGAACTCAATCATAGAGCTATCATTTCTTTTTCATTTTTTTCTTTCAGTACTGTATAATATATGGTGCACCCTTTTCCCCCCCGTCTCTTTGGTGAGCTATGGTTACTTTAAAATTTTACTATGCTATTTTACATATGCAAATTGTACCACATACATGAATTTAAATAGAAAACAAATACTTGAAATTTTTTTCTATTTCTAGTTCAATCCTAACTTAAACACATCTCTAAAAGAGTAAGTTAGTAGACCCAGCTATACTTAGAAATTAAAGAACCTCAAATAATTGTGTTTCATTCTCTTTTGTTGCTTTTCAGACTTTATTTATTTATAAAAAAGTGCTTGACAGAAAAAGGTAAAGGAGAATACCCCTGGGGTGGAATGTACTCTTCATCACCGACAGCTAAGCAAAACTTCAACATTACCACCTTTTGCAACAACGAAAAGGAAATTCCAAGTTCGTACATGTAATATAACTATTCTTTTCCCTTACTGTATTGAAGCCACGGCAAACTTAGTGCTCACAGAAACAATAAGCAATCACAACATGAAAATATTTTTAGTTCTAACATCAGCAATATCTGTAACTTACTCTTAATGTTATTAGGTGTGATGATTATAATGGGCTGGAGAAAAGAAATTTTTATGACTTAAATGTTCTTGAGAATCAAACAAGTCAGTACTTTAGGTAAGAGCTAATATATCAAATATAGAATAAAATTAAAGGTGGCTTTTCTCTTATCATTTCATATAGCCTTCAGCTTTCTAAATATCCTGAATTTAGCACAGTCACCTCTAAAATTTAGTTCTACTAAAATTCCTTAATTCCTCTTCTCAACTCCCACCCCAAACACAAGCCTGATAACTTCACTATACATAAATGACTATCACATCCTATAGATGACTATCCCCTTTTAGGTTAATTTAAAGCAATTGCAATAAAAATAGAACAGTAATTTTCACTAGGTAAGGTTCACTTTTGGAGTCCACTTTGAAATTAGTTTTAAAAAACAGCCATTCAAGGGCAGGCTTTAGAAAGTTATGTTATCTCTTTGCTTTTTTAAAATATTTATTTATTTATTTGAGACGGGGAAGGGCAGGAGAAAGAAAGGGAGAAAAACATCAAGTGGTTGGCTGCCACCTGCACATGCCCTGACATGGGGACTGAACCCGCAACCCAGGCATGCGCCCCAACTGGGAATCAAACCGGCGACCCTTTGCTTTGTGGGCAATGCCCAACCAACTAAGCCTGACCAGTCAGGGCTCTCTTGCTTTAATAGCAACGAGGAGTATAAATTCTGTACTCTGAAGTGGGATCTTTGTGCTTACAGCTATCTCCACCAACAGTAACAAAATCTTCCCTGTGCTCACAGCTCTAAGTGGCAAGTATAATTTTTTATTACAAAGGACTGATAACTGAAATATCTCTTTTCACAATTAACTAGGAAGGAGGTAAATCTCTTAAAATTCTGAACTATTATGCCATGACTTTACAAGTCAGGATAATTCCTAAAAAATTAAAAGACGTGGCACAAAAAAATGACCTCCACTAGTAAGATGGTTTAGGTACCTTTCTAATGCCTAAAAATATCATCTCTAATAAAAAAACAATTTTCTGTAGTACTTACCTGTAGTTTAGACTGAAGAGCCAGGTAAACGCGAAGAATTTCTACACTGCTTCGTATTCGAACAGATGCTCTTTCTGGCTCAAAGTTTGGGTTGATCAAATCATTGAAGGGTTCATTTGTAACATCATTTCCCAGTAAAGAGTAGTAAAAGAAAAACTCAGGCTGTCTTTCTGGAAGTTTCATGGTACATGGAATTAACTAAACATTTAAAAATAATGAAAAAAAAAAAAAGACTATTACTTTGTAAACCACTAAACATGTTCAGTATGTCTGATGAACTCCAAAAGTATTTGCAAAAATGTTAATGATTTTTTTAATTTCAAGTCTTAAAAATCACTCAAAATGTCTAAATCTCTGCCAAATTACATTCAAATTACTAGTTTGATTAATTTTTAGAAGTTTATGTTAGAAGAGCACAGAGACAAAATAATTTTATAGATTCCTATTGCTTTAAAGTTTACATTTCATTCACCTGATCCATGAATACATGAGAGTTCATTGAGAAGAAAATGGCCAAGTGTTTTACAGTTGACTTTTCCTTATTTTCCCATACCCTAAAAATCCTTTCCTTACTCTGCCATCCTCCTCATAAATGAGAGAAGGTTGTTAAAAAATCTTAATCCAGGCTATTTAATATAACACCTTAGTCCTGACTTTTGATTAAAAAAGTGTTTAAGCCACTCTATCAAAGTTTGGAGACCTGTAAATTAGCAGCTGCTGAAGGATGCCTTCTGGACTAGGAGTAATATTAAAGTTGGTAGATTCACGGCCACATATGACATAGACATAGGATTCTTGTCCCATAAAATATAAAACAGCTTTTAACAGACCTTTAATGTCCACTAGAAAATTGTTAAAAATAACAATAAACTATAAACAACTGATCAGGAGATGTTCATCATCAGGAGATGGCTTAAATATATGAGGCCTGTCCAGAAAAATTCCAGCCACTGTTAATATAGCGAGAATGGTTTGTAAGACATCGATGTAACCTGGCAGCCAATGAGAATGGACTGGAATATGCATGCATGAACAATGACGGCTTCACTCTGGTAGTCAGTGGGGGTGCAGATGTCATTAAATGAGAATGACATTGTGGCTGTTGCACTCAAAATGACTGAGTCAGTAGAACAATAAATCTGCATCAAATTTTGTGTTAAGCTTGAACATTACTCCACAGAAGCTACTGAGATGATTCAGAAGGCCACAGCTATGGGCAACTGGAGACTGGCAGCTTCGTCACAACAACACACCAACTTATGCATCGTGTTTCATGCAGAGTTTTTGGGGAAAACATCAAATCACCCAGGTGATTCAGCCCCCTTACAGCCCAGATTTAGTGCCCTGTGACTTCTGGAAATTCCCAAAACTAAAATCACTTTTGAAAGGGAAGAGATTTCAGACTAATACCACTGGGAAGCTGATGGCAACTGAGAGAGCTGTGTGAGGTCCCAGGGTGCCTACTTTGAAGGGCACAGAGGCGTCATTGTCCTATGTGCAATGTTTCTTGTATCTTGTATTCATCTTCAGCAAATGTCTCTATTTTTCAAAGCACATGGCTGTATACTTTCTAGACAGACCCTGTATTAAGTAACCATACAGTGTCTCTGCTAAATGATGATATAATGACATGAACGTTATCTGAGATATAATGTTAGGTAAAAATGTTATAAGAGAGTTTGTATAGTTTATATAAAATTGCTATAACCACTTAGATTGAAACAGATTAAAGTGAATTTAATTCATGTACTGAACACATAGTAAATATTCAATAGTTACTTTTTTAATGTAAAGTATAAAGTAAAATAGGTGGTCAAGATAGCAGAATAGATAAACCTTTGCTCACTTCTTCCCATGACCATACAGAATTATAGAATAACCACCATTAAGAACCACGCAAAGACTAACTGAACAGAATTCCTATAACTAACAATATAAAGAAGTGTTGAGAAGTGTGTTGAGACTGGTGAGAGGGGCAGAATGTGGAACAGGCAGGTCTCATACCCAGAGTGTGGCAATTTAGACTCAGGAGGAATATCTCTGCTGCAGAAGTCCCCACTGAGGAGCAAGGGGTCCCAGCCTTAACATTGGGCTCCGAAGCCCAGGACACCAGTACTGGGAAGAGAAGTCTCCATAACACTTGGCTGTGAAAGCAAGAGGGAACTGTGCCTGAGAAAGACAATGGGTTGCTTAAAACCTAGACGCTGCAAGTCTTGAATAACCTGAGCGCAGATTCACTTAGAAACTCACTTGCTTGGAACTCTAGCATAGTGGCAGTAGCTCAAAGATCCTAAGGGGCATATGGGGAGGAACAAAACTGACTGGCTTCAGGACAAGGGCTACAGGGCAGGGGTGCAGGCAGCTCTCTCGAGGACCCAAGTGTTGGTGGACACCACTATTCCTTTGCAGAGCCTTCCCCACCCCGACCCCCCAGCAGCAGATACCAAATCTAATCTTTGCATCAACCTGGCTAACAGTGTTGGCCCCCCCCTGGTGATTCCCTGAGACCATGCCCCACCCTACTCCCAGGCCTGACCCAAACCACTTTCTGCAGCTTTTCCACACCAGTGGCTTGCCTTGGCTCACACCGCACTTTCCTAAAACCTCTCAAAGGTCCACAAATCCCAAATAAGCAGCAGCGAACCTCCACAAGCCCTGAGCTTCTTGCTAACCAGCCCCCAAGCCCAGCACTAGGGGCAGCCAGTCTCACTTCGCAGCATAACCTCTCCCAGGAACCTTGAAGTCCAACAGAGGTGGCAACCAACTGCAGATCAAGTTGTAGCTCCTACCAAATGGCTTTAGGCCAGGTACTAGCAGAAGTTGACCTTGGCTTGCACCAGAGCCCCTCATAAGAAGCCTCAGAGCCAACACACCCAGTAGCTGGCTTCAGAGTGAACCAGAGCACCACCCAATCACCTTCACAAACCCCACACCCAAAGGGCAGACTTGATATGCACCAGAGTCCCACTAAAGCAAATCCTACTACATTGAATCAACCTATGCACAACAGTTCATCTGCTACTGTCCCAGCCAGTCAGCATAAGGATCAATTGCATCTACTGACATGCCTACCACAATCAAGGCTCAGTTGCAACAGGAAGGTACACACTACCCACACAAGGGACACCCCTGGAGCATCCGGCTCAGGTGACCAGGGACACTGTGTCGCTGGGCCCCACAGGACACCTACTATATAAGACCACCCTGCCATGACTAGGAGATGTAGCAGATCTACCTAATACACAGAAATAAACACAGGAAGCCAGCTAAAATGAGGAGACAAAGAAACACCACAAATGAAGAAGTAGAACAAAACTCTGGAAAAAGAACTAAACAAAATAAAGACAAGAATATTGACAAAATAGAGTTCAAAACACTGTTTCTAAAGATGTTAAATGATCTTGGTGAGAACTCCAACAAAGATACAAAACATAAAAATGGATATAGAAAATAAAACAGAACGAGTCAGATGTGAAGAATATAGTAAGTAAAATGCAAAAAAAAAAAAAAAAAAAATACCTTAGAGGGAATCAACAGTAAATTAGGTGAAACAGAGGATCAAATCAGTGATCTGGAAGATAAGGTAGTAAAAAACACCCAGTCAGAACAGCAAAAAGAAAAAAGAATTTATAACATTAGGATAGGTTAAGGGACCTTGGGGATAACATCAAGCAAGCCGATATTTGCATCAAAGGGGTACAAGAAGAAAGAGAGAGCAACAGATTAAAAAACCTATTTGAAGAAACAAGGATTGAAAACTTCCCTAACCTGGTAATGGAAAAAGACATACAAAGCCAGGAAGCACAGCAAGTTCCAAATAAGATGAACCCAAAGAGGCCCACTCTACGACATACATAATTAAAATACCAATGGTTATAGACAAAGAGAGAGACTTTTCTTCAAAGTAGCAAGAAAAAAGCAAGTATTATATATAAGGGATAGTCAGCTGAGTTCTCAATAGAAGTTTTGCAGGCCAGAGAGATTGGCACAAACTGTTCGAAGTAATGAAAAACAAGGCCCTACAACCAAGATTTGTGGGGTAGAGTAGCCTATGAGTCAAAGTACAGACAGTTTCTAAAACAAGAAAAAGCTAAAGAAGTTCATTGCTACTAAACCATTATTATAAGAAATGTTAAAGGGACTTATGAAAAAACAAGATAAAAAACATGAATAAGAAAATATCAGAAAAATATTCTCGCTGATAAAAGCAAATAATATAAACAGTGGATCAACCAACTATAAAGCTAGTTACAAAGGTTAAAATAGATTAACTATAAACATAGCTCGGTATATATGAAGTACACAGTAACCACAAACCAAAAATCTGTAACAGAGATAAAAAAAACGAAGAGAAAGGAATCCAAATGCAACACTATAGAAAGTAACTGCCCTGGCTGGTGTAGCTCAGTGGATTGAGTGCGGGCCTGCGAACCAAACAATCGCGGTTCGATTCCCAGTCAGGGCACATGCCTGGGTTGCAGGCCAGTTCCCAGCAGGGGACGCACAAGAGGCAACCACACATTGATGTCTCTCTCCCTCTCTCCTTCCCTTCCCCTCTAAAGATAAATAAATAAAATCTTTTAAAAATTTAAAAAAAAAGAAAAAAGAAAGTTACTAACATACAAGAAACTAAGAAAGGAACAGAGGAGAACTACAAAAACAATCAGAAAACAATGAATAAAATGGCAATAATTACGCACTTATCAATAATTACATTAAATGTAAAAGGAGTAAAGGGTTCAATCAAAAGACACATAGTGGCCAAATGGATAAAATCATAAAACCTGTATATATGCTGCCTACCAACTTCAGACTGAAAGAAAAACAGACTCAGGAAAGGGATGGAAAAGATATTTCATGCAAATGGAAACAAACAAAAAAGGTGGGGTAGCAATAGTTAGACAAAATCACTTCAAAACAAGGGCTGTAAGAAGAAATGAAGAAGGGTATTTCATAATGATAAATGGATCATTCCAACAAGAGGTATAACTCTGGTAAATATCTACACACTCAACACAGGAGCACCTAAATATATAAAGCAAATATTGACAAACATAAGGGGTGAGATCAACAGTAATACAGTCACATTAAGGGACTTAAAGACCCACTGACATCAATGAATAGATCAACTAGACAGAAAATCAACAAGGAAACAGTAGCCTTAAATGACCTTCCACCATATGACTGAAATGATATTTTTAGGTAATTTCACCCAAAACCAAAATATACAGACTTTTCAAGTGCACATGGAACATTTTCCAGCACAGAATACATGTTGGGCCACCAAACAAGTCTCAATAAATTTAAGAAGATCAAAATCATTATCAAGCATCTTCTTTGACAACAATAGCATGAAACTAGAAAACAATTACAAGAAGATAACTGAGAAAACACATGCATAGGCTAAATAATATGTGACTAAACACTGAATGGGTTAATAATGAAATCAAAAGATATTTTGAGACAAGTAAAAATGAAAACAGAATAACCCCAAAATCTACGGGACACAGCTAAAGCAGCTGTAACAGGGAAATTTACAGCAATATAAGCCTACCTAAAGAAACAAGAAAAATCTCAAATAAACAACTTAACCTTACACTTAAGAAAACTAGAAAAAGAACATCACCACCATCCAAAAGGAGTACAAGGAAGGAAATAATAAAGATCAGAATGCAAGTAAATGAAACAGAGTCTAAAAAACCAACCGAAATGATCAATGAAACCAACAGCTGATTATTTGAAAAGATAAACAAAATCGATAAACCTTCAGTTAGACTCATCAAGAAAAAAAGAGAGAGGGCCTAAGTAAATAAAACCAGAAATAGCCCCAACCGGATGGCTCAGTTGTTTGGAGTATCGTTCCGTACAACGAAAGGTTGTGGATTCAATCTCTGGCTGGGGTGCATACAGGAGGCAACTAATTGATGTTTCTCTCTCACATTGATGTTTTTCTCTCTTTCTCTGCCTGCTCCTTCTCCTCTAAAATTGATAAACGTCTCCTCATTTGAGGATTTTAAAAAAATCAGAAATGAAGAAGAAATAATAATAGCACAGAAATACAAAGGATTATAAGGAAATACTACAGTAGGCCAAAATATTGGACAACCTGGAAGAAATGGATAAATTCATAGAAAAATACATATCTTCCAAAACTGAGTCATGTGGAAACAGAACATCTGAACAGATCGGTAACTGCTAATGAAATCGAATCAGTTATCAAAAAACTTCCAAAGAAGAAGAACTCTGGACCAGATGACTTCACAGGTGAATATTACCAAACATTTAAAGAAGAATTAATACCTATACTGCTCAAACTATTGAAAAAATTGAAGAGCAGGGAAGATTCCAAAACTAATTCTATGAGGACAGTATTACCCTTAAACCCAAACTGGACAAAAACACTATAAAAAAAGAAAAATTATAAGCCTGGCGAACACAGATGCAGAAATCCTCAAAAAAAATATTAGCAAGCTATAAAAAAAAACATACACCATGATCAAGTGGAATTTATTCCTAGGATGCAAAGTTGGTTCAATATCAGCAAATCAATAAATATGATACATCACATACACAAAATAAAGGCTAAAAGTCATATGAACGTAACAAGCATTTGACAAAATCCATCGTCCATTTATAATTAGAAATTTTCAGCAAAATAAAGATAAGGAAACATATTTCAACATAATAAAGGCCCTATGTTACAAACCCATACCTAACATCATACTCAATGGTGAAAAGCTGAAAGCTTTTTCTTTAAGATCGGGAACAACACAAGGATTTCCATTTTCACCCTTTTTATTCAACATAGTACGGAAGTCCTAGCCACAGCAATACGATGAGAGAGAGAGAGAGAGAGAGAGAGAGAGAGAGAGAGAAAGGCATCCAAATTGAAAAGGAAAACTGTCATTATTTGTAGATGACATGATACTATATTTAGAGAGAACCCTAAGATTCCACCATAAACTATTAGAGTAATTGAATTGAGCAAAGTAGCAGTATACAAAATTAATATTCAGAAATCAGTTGCATTTTTATGCACCAACAAAGAACTACCAAAAAGAGAAATAAAAAATATTATCCCATTTACAACTGCTTCAAAAAGAATGAAATATGTGGGAATGAATCTAACCAAAAAGGTAAAAGATCTGTACTCAGAAAACTGTAAGACACTGAAGAAACTGATGATACAAGTAGGATATACGATGTTCAAGGATAGGAAGACTTAACATTGTTAAAATGTCCATACTACCCAAAGCAATCTACAGACTCAACACAATCCCTATCAAAATGCCAACAGCATTTTATACAGAACTAGAACAAATAATCCTAAAACCAATATGGAACCACAAAAGACCCTAATAGCCAAAGCAATACTGAGAAAGTAGAACAAATTTGGAAGTATCATACTAACTGATACCAAACTGTACTCAAAGGCTATATTGTAATCAAAACGGGATGGTACTGGCATAAAAAAAAAAAAGACATATAGATCAATGGAACAGAGAAGAAAGCCCAGAAATAAACTCAGCCCTGCCTGTATGGTCAATTAGTCTATGACAAAGGAGGTAAGACTATACAATGGTGTAAATACAGTCTCTTCAATAAATGATGTTGGAAAAACTGACATATACATGCAAAAAAACTGAAACTAAGACCACGTTCTTATATCATATGCAGGAATAAACTCAAAATGAATTAAAGACTTAAATGTAATACCTGAAGCCATAAAACCTCTAGAAGAAAATATAGGCAGTGAACTCTTTGCCATCACTCTTAGTGATATTTTTTTTTAATATGTTCCTTGGGCAAGAGAAACAAAAGGAAATATTAGTAAATGGGACGACATCAAACTAAACAGTTTTTACACAGCAAAGGAAACCTCAACAAAATGAAATGACAATCCACTGAATAGAACACATTCTTCAATGGCATATCTAATAAAGCATTTAATATTTAAAATGTGTAAGAAACTCATACAACTTAACAGCAAAATAACAAACAATCCAGTTAAAAAAAGGGCAGAGGACCTAAATAGACAATTCTCCAAAAAGGACACACAGATGCCAAGAGACCTATGAAAAGATGCTCAACATCACTAAGTATCACAGAAATGCAAATTAAAAACTACAAGAGTTGTCACCTCGTATTTGTCAGAATGGCTATCATCAATAAATCAACAAACAACAAGAGTAGCAAGGATGTGAAGAAAAGAGAACCCTGGTGTACTGCTGGTGGGATTGTAAACTAGTGCAGTCATTATGGAAAATAGCACAGAGGTTCCTCAAAAAATTAAAACTAGAACTACCATATGAGCCAGCAATTCCACTTCTAGGTATTTATCCAAAGAAATGCAAAACACTAATTCAAAAAGATACATGCACCCCATGTTCACTTAGCTATTATTTACAATAGCTAAGATATGGAAGCATTCTGAGTGGCCATCAATAGATGAATGGACAAACAGGGACTCAAGTCAACAACCTGGACCAGAAGGAAGAAATAAACACTCAATCAGAACAGAATGAAGAAACAAGAACTCAAAAAAAATGAGGAGGCTTAGGAACCTCTGGGACGATTTTAAATGTTCCAACGTCTGAATCACAGGGGTGCCAGAAGGACAACAGAAAAAGCAAGAAATTTAAAACTTATTTGAAAACTTAATGAAGGAGAACTTCCCTAATCTGGCAAAGGAAATAGACTTTCAGGAAGTCCAGGAAGCTCAGAGAGTTCCAAAGAAGTTAGACCCAAGGAAGTACACACTAAGGCACATCATAATTACATTACCCAAGATTAAAGATAAGGAGAGAATCTTAAAAGCAGAAAGAGAAAAGGACACAGTTACCTACAAAGGAGTTCCCATAAGACTGTCAGCTGATTTCTTAAAAGAAACCTTGCAGGCAAGAAGGGGCTGAAAAAAAGTATTCGAAGTCATGAAAGTCAAGGACCAACATCCAAGATTGCTCTATCCAGCAAAGCTTTCATTTAGAATGGAAGGGCAGATAAACTGCTTCTCAAATAAGGTCAAGTTCAAGGAGTTCATCATCACCCAGCCTTTATTATATGAAATGTTAAAGGGACTTATCTAAGATAAAGAAGATAAAAACTATGAACAGTAAAATGACAACAAACTCTTAACTATCAACAACTGAACCTAAAAAAAACAAAAACAAACTAAGGAAACAACTAGAACAGGAGGAGAATCACAGAAATGGTTCACGTGGAAACAGGATCCCATGGAGAATTACCAGTGGGGGAGTGGGATGGGGAGAGAGGAGGAAAAGGTACAGAGAATAAGGAGCGTAAATGGTAGGTAGAAGATAGACAAGGGGAGGTTAAGAATAGTATAGGAAATGTAGAAGCTAAAGAACTTATATATATGACTCATGGACATAAACTAAAGGGGGGGAATGTGGGTGGGAGGAGGTGCATAGGGCAGAGGGGAATAAAAGGAGGGAAATGGGACAACTGTAATAGCATAATCAATAAACATAAGAAAAATCAAAACTAACAAACAAAAAAGGCAATGTTTCTCACATCCATGTTTCTCTCCCTCTTTCTCCCTCCCTTCCCATGTCTCTAAACACTAAACAAATAAAATTTTTAACAAAAATAAAAAATAAAAATGGAACTGCCTTTGACCCAGCAATTCCATTTCTGAGGTTATATCCTAAAAATTCTAAAACACTAGTTTGAAAGAATATACGTAACCTTATGTTCATAGCAGCATTATTTACAATAGCTAAGATCTGGAAACAGCCCAAGTAACCATCAGTAGATGAGTGGATAAAAAAGCTGTGGTCTTTTCTTTAAAAAAGAAGATTTCATTCATTTATTTTTAGACAGAGGAGAAAAAAAAAGCAAATACTAAGCAGTACCCAGGGATGAACAAATTATTGGAATTAATCTTTTTGTGTTTTTAAAATTTTTGTAAAATACACATAACAGAACATTACCACTTTAACTGTTAAAAAGTGTACAGTTCACTAACATTAAATTATTCAAAATGTTGCACAACTATCACCACTGTCTAGTTCCAGGAATATTTCATCACCCCAAGCAGAAACACCATTGCTGTTAAGCAGCCATTCCCCATTCCCCCGTCTCTCCAGCCCCTGGGAACTACAAATCTGATTTTTCTCCTCTATTGTGGATATTTTATATAAATGGAATTATACAATATATGGCCCTTTAAGTCTGGCTTCTTTATTTCACTGAGCATATTTTCAGCAATCGTCCAAGCTGAAGCAAGTATCACCACTTGATTCCTTTTATAGTTGAGTAATATTCTACTATATATATGTACATTTTGTTTATCCATTCATCCATTGATGGACACCTGAGTTATTTTTACCTTTTGGATATTGTGAATGGTGTTGCTATGAACATTTATGTACAAGTTTTTATTTGAAATACCTGTTTTTAATTCTTTTGATATATACCTAGGAGTGAAATTGCTGGATCATATGATAATTTTGTTTAATGTTCTGAGGAACCTATTTGGGTTAATTTTTTTTAAAAGATTTTATTTATTTATTTTCAGAGAGTGTGGACGGGAGGGAGAAAGAGAGAGAGAAAAACACGGATTGGCTGCCTCTCGAGGCAACCGAGGCATGTGCCTTGACCAGGAATCGACGGGCAACCTGCCCTTTCAGCTTTCAGGAAAACGCCCAACCCACTAAACCACACTAGTAAGGGCTTGCCTTAATTTTTAACAGAGATAGCAAACAGCTTGCCAGACAAATCTGCTTTCAAAAAAAAACCCACACACAAAGCTATAGAGTGATTTGTCCCAATAAGTCAGTCACCTTGCATTATCAAAAACTATTAGTTACAGTGTGGATTCAATAGGTCAATTACCTCCAACAAGCCCTTACATACAAATACAGCTTCACAGATACAAACTACATACTAGGCACTTTAAGTTATTACATTATCTCATTCCTCATACACATTTACAAACTGGTTGTATCACCACTATATAACAGAAAATTCAAGCCTCAGATAGGTGAAGTGGGTTGCCTAAGGTAAAGAAACCAGTAAGGAGTGAGAATGAGATTCCAACTCAAATCCATCTTACTGTAAACCCTGTAAGAGGCAAGAGAGCACAATAAGGAAATTTTAAAAATGTGAAAAGTAACAACTTGGCCAGAAATACATAGGCTATTTATTGGGTGTAAAACATTCCTAAGACTTGGTTTCCTCGTCTTAAAAATGAAAAATAATAATTCCCTAAAGGCGTGTTAGGATTAAATGCAGCAAATACAAAGTAGTTGGCACAATGCCTACCTCACAGAACATAACGCACAGTAAATGATTGTTAATATTTAACAATTATGCCTCCTTAGGGAGTTGAAAAACATTAAAAATAAAGCGGCAATTTAAAATGCTTTGCAGATATCTCACAACACAACAAAAATGCACTGTATTTGTCTAGTGTTCTGATATGATTAATGAAACTATAGTGGACAGGGCTCCACCCCCGCCCCCGCCATCAGAGTGGCATATTATGCTGGGACAATCCATAAGCAGAGAAGAAAAATAAGAAAGTTATTTGGGGGGAAAGACAAAAACACAGAAAATGTCAATGAGAAAATGACAACACTAAATTAGGAGAAAGAGTAAAGTTCAAAGAACAGTACTTATAAAGTGTTTTTTTGTAGTGGGCATAAGTTGTGTGACAAAGTTAAACATATTTCCCAAGAAAAATCTTTACCTGATAAATTTCACAAGTCAGATAAATGTGTGGTCACTAACTCAATTCTCTTGTGAATCTGGACTATGAGGGAATTTTGTACCTCTAAGTAAATAATCTCGTTATGACTAAAAATTTTTAGTCATAAGTCACATTCTCTATTTTTGAAAATATTAATTTATTTTAATTATGTTGCTACAGAACAACATAATTAAAAGAAACAAAACTGGACTTGATCCTCAGAAGGGCAATGGGTGGAATAACAGCTAATTTTGTGCTGATGAGCCACTTTGGGGAAGAGGCAATCTGCTACGGGCCCCACTCGCTCCTGCACAGTTTTGCTGACCGTGCCAGGACTGCGAGGCCCTGACCACCCTCACCCAGGTCATTTCCTAGGGTTGTTTATGCAGCTGGTGACTTTGAGCTAAGGTAACATGTCTTTGGGACAAAGACCGGGACTGCTTACAATAAAAGTGGTGTGTTCCCCATGTTCTGTGTTCTTCAGCTGTGATGCAAACTCGCTGTGACCCTCTGTGTCCCCATGCAAGAAACAGTAACCGGCTCACTGGCTAGCTTGTAAATACCAGACCCAACAGCTATTAAGCTATGACTGAGACAAAGTGCTCCCAACACTGCACATTTCTGCAAAACGAGGTTATTCAATGCTTTGAAAAAATCCTTTCAAACCAGTGCTTACACTCACTGCCACACAGTACAATGGAAAGCAATGTTTATCGATAGTCTTTCTTCTAAATCCTGAGAGACTGAATTTAATCTGACTACCAAGATCATCACAATTTGTTCTTTTCCCAAAGCAAAAATGCTTTCTAGTGAAAGAAAATAGTTTTCTACTTTATTTTTAAAAAGCAAAAAAAAAAAAAAAAAGTCAATTCGCAAATCTTTTTAAAACCCGAAAGCAGATTTAAAAAAATAAAGTTCAGTTTTCAAGTTCTCTATGCATCACTGATCTGAGGGCAAGTCTCACCTGCTCCAGCTGGGTGGCAAAGGCGATGGTCACTGACATAGTGAAGAAGTCGGTGCAGCACTCTGCTGGTCCGATCTGATGGTAGCCTCCTTCCTCGTTCAGCACTGCCACAACGTCCTTGGGGTCAAGTCCAGATAGGCTGGCAGGGACTTTCCGAGAAAAATAAATAAACTACATTGTAGTTTGCCATTAAAAAAGATTTTGAAAGCTGGTTAAACTTTTTTATTTGCAATTTTCATAGACGCATTTAATATCTTGTAAGGTTTCCAGTGATTCTTATATATAACCACCATTTTCTATCTGTACACGAAGTCATATTTTGAAATAAGCTAACATTTTTAAAAATTCAATTTAATTAACCACGGGAAAAAAGGCATCACAAGTTTTCTAAAGGAAGTGAATATAAACTGGGAACTGAAAAATAAGCAAAATTTGGCTAAAAATAGAAAGGTGACTGAATAGAGAATGAGGGACTAAAAAGTATTCTGGGCAGAAGGAACAATAGGTACAGAGACTCGGCAGCAAGAGAAAGCACGTGCAGCCTGATGTGCCACATCAGAGAGGGAGGACGACCTAGGAGAGCCCGGCCTGGAGGGATACGCAGAGGCCGTGTCAGAGTCTTCTTCAATGCCATGTTACAACTACTGGATAGTTTTCCAAGAATAAGAGAATACCACGAAACAGTTTTGAGAAGAGAACTGATACAATCAAACAGACTTCAATATGAAGAGAATAGAGAGAGACAGGGTTTTTCAAATTGATCAAGAAAACAAAACAAAACCACACACAACTGAAATAACAGACAATATTCAGTACTCGGGAGAATGCAGTCAAGTGAACACTCTCCCTGCTGGTAGGTACAGACTGGTGTGTAACCTTTTGAAGGGTATTAACTCAGGGCTTCTCGAAATTTTATGCACGCATATTCTGTAAACAAGCAATCATTCCTGACTCCTTCAGAAGTTAATCCTGAAGCAATGAGCTCACTAAAGCCATGACTAAAAACTGCATGATGGTTCAGAACACAGACACTAGAGTCACACAGACCAAGGTTCCAATTCCAGTTCTGCCATTCACTAATTGCATAGGAAGACTATGATCTCCTTCGGTCTCATGTTTTCTACAAAGTTTTTTGTGTTGTCGAGAAGATAAAATTAAAACAACGAAAAGTACTTAGCACAGTATCTGACAATTAAGCACTTGAATAAAGGTAGCCATTAAATTCTAAGGTCAAGGGAGCTTAGAAATCAAAATAATTGTGACAGGTCTCTCAGTGTCAGGAAAGGGAGTTACAAATATGGAAGGGGAGAAGAACTAGGATAAATCTTATGCTGCAGGACTGGATGGATTGAAGGTGCCTACGTGAATGTGTGCTGTTCAATAAATGTAGAGATAATAAAGAAAATAAGAGAGATACAAAGATATATTTGTGTGTATGTGTAGGGTGGGGCAGAAGTAGGTTTACAGTTGTTTGCATGGACAGCTGTAATACTTCCTCTGTGTGTACATGCACAAATTCTCTAACTTTTTCCACTGAAAGGGCCTGAGTGCAGCAACATCCCCATAGCAACGGGCATTCCTAGAGCCTGGATCTTGACTTCTAAATAGCATTCTTCACTCAAAGGAAACAGGGCTCCTTGAAGAAATGGTTGAATCCAGGGCTGAGACAGGATCATCTTCTTGTGCCAGAAAACAAGAAACTCAAAAAATTATGGAGACAGTCAAAAGGAAACAGAAGAAGCTTGCAGAAGCTCCCAGTGTGCAAATCTGGGACAAATATGACAGGTAAAAACTGCAACCCACTAAATAAAATGAGAAAACTATAAGTCTACACTTATACAATATAAACAAACAGAAGGTTTAATGAAGAAATATTTTTATAATTTTATAATTCTGACCCATAAAACATTTACTAATTACAAAGGAAAAATAGTAAGTTTAGAACTGAGAACACAGACACACACACCACCTTAATCAAGTAATCAAAGTGGTCATCATCAATAACGGAACAAATCAAAATTCTGTGTCACCTGACAAGACGGCAATGAGAAAAACATAGTACCACTTTTGTGATAGTCCTGCCAGAGGTGTGCAACCTAAATCTAATACCAGACACACACAAACAGTACGGGGCCACAGGATCACCCAAAGACTGAGACTTAACTACAGGACTACAGAATGTCTCCCCTCCCTGCAAACATTACCACCACATCGCTAACGGCCTATTTTCTTTTTACGCAGTGTATCAGCTCCACCTTTCAACAAAAATATTACAAAGCGTACTAAAAGGCAAAAAAACAATCATCGTCATCCAAGTTTTCATCTTAGGAAAACAGAGAGGAACAAATTAAATTCAAAGTAAGCAAAAGAGAGAAATAATAAAAACTAGAGCAGAACTCAATGAACCTGAAAACAGGAAATCAATGGAGAAAAGTCAAACCAAAAGCTGGCTCACTGAAAAGATCAATAAAATCAATAAGCCTCTAGCCAGCTTTAGAGCAAGAGAGAGATGACACAAATTATTAATATCAGAAATGAAAGAAGGACAACACTATAGATCCCACGGGCTTAAAAGGATAACCAAAAAATACTACGAGTAACTCTATGCCCACAAACTTGATAACCTGGATGAAATGCACCAATTCCTTTGCAAGATACAATCTGCCAAAATTCACACAAGAAGAAACAGACAATTTGAATAGGCTGTGTCACTTAATTAAATTGAAGCAGTAATTTTAAAAACCAGAAAGCACCAGATCCAGATGGTTTCATTGGTGAATCATACCAAACATTCAAGAAAGAAATTACAGTGGACCCTTGAACAACACAGGCTTGAACTACGTAGGACCACCTATATACAGTTTAAATCACTGTTGTTCAAGGATTAAGCATGTTTTGGATCTACAGTTGGTATTCCGAGTATGCTGAGGACCAACTTAAGTTAAATACAGATTTTCAACAGCTGGGGGTTCAGCACTTCTATCCCCCACTCACCACTTTGTTTAAGGGTCCACTGTACACCAAGTGTCTACAATCTGTTTCAAAAAATGTACGCAGAGTCCTGGCTGGTGTAGCGCCGCGGATTGAGCGCAAACCTGCGAACCAAGGGATCATGGTTCGACTCCCAGTCAGGGCACATGCCTGGGTTGCAGGCCAGGTCCCTGCATGGGATGCACAAGAGGCAACCATACATTGATGTTTCTTTCCCTCTCTCCTTCCCTTCCCCTCTAAAGATAAATAAATAAAATCTTTTAAAAAAGAATATAAAAAAATGTAAGCAGAGGGAATACTTCCTAACTTATTCTATGAGGCCAGCATTACTATAATATCAAAACCTGACAAAGGCATTACCAGAAAAACAAAACAGAATAATACTTTCATAAACATAAATGCAAAAATCTTCAACAAAATATTAGCCAACTGAATACAACAATGTATAAAAAAGAAATATACACCACCACCACCACATGGGACTTCAAAAATCTGTTAATGTAATCCACTGCATCAACAGGCTAAAGAAAAACCACATGTTCATATCAACAGATGCAGAAAAAGTATGAGACAAAATTCAGCATTCATTCATGATAAAACACTCCCAGCAAACTAGAAATAGTGACTTCCTTGACCTGACGAAGAACATCTACAAAAAAACTACAGCTAACAGCACACTTAATGGTGAGAGTTTTCCCACTAAGATCAGGAAAAAGGAAGGAAGTCCCCGTTCACTACTACTTTTCTTTCTTTTTTAAAAATCTTTATTATATTTTTTTCCATTACCATTTAGTTCCCTTATGCCCCTCTGCCCCCAGCAATTACCACACTTGTCCATGTCCATGAGTCCTTTTTCCTTTTTGCTCAATCCCTCCATCCACTGCTTTTCAGTATCATAGTGGAAATCCTCGCTAATGCACTAGCACACAGGAACTAAAAGACAAGCAGACTGGAAAGGAAGACACGAAACTGTCTTTGTCTGCAGGTGATATGACTATGCACAATATCCCCATCTATGGAAAGACTCAACAAAAAAACTCCTGGAGCCAAAAGTAAGTGATTATAATAAGGCTGCAGGACACAAGATTAACATATAAAAGCTAAATGCTTTCCTATATACCAGTGATGAACAAGTAGATTTGAAATCAAGAAAAAAAAAACACTATTTACATCAGCACCCAAAACAAATATTTAGGAATAAATCTAACAAAATATGCACAAGATTTATATAAGGAAAACCGCAAAACTCTCATGAACAAAATGAACAAAGAACGAACTACATGGAGAGATATTCCAGGCTCATAAATAGGACAACTCAGTATTGTCAAGATGTCAGTTCTTCCCAGCTTGATCTATAGGGTCAATGCCAGCTCAATAAAAATCCCAGCAAGTTATTTGTGGACATTGATAAACTGATCTTAAGTTTATATGAGAAGCAAAAGACCCAGAATAGCAAACTTAATACTGAAAGAGAACAACAAAAGTTGGACTGATACATACTCAAATTCAAGGTAATCAAAACAGTAATCAAAACTGTGGTAGTCAAATGACCTTTGACAAAGGAAAAACGGCGAAGATAGAATTTTTCAACAAATGGTGCCGGAACAAATGGACATCCACACGTTAAAAAAAAAAGGATCTACACTCAAACCTCACTGCCTTCACAAAATTTAACTTAAAATGGATCATAGACCTAAGTGTAAAACAAAAACCTTCAAGACTTCGAATAAAACATAGGAAAAACATAGATGTAGAGGACTTTGGACATGGGGATGACTTTTTTAGGTACAATATCAAAGGAATGAGCCATAAAAGAATTGATGAGCTGGGCTTCATTAAAATTTTAAAAATTTCTCTACTGAAGACAATGTAAAAAGAAGAAGACAAGTCACACTGGGAAAAAATATTTGCAAAAGAGAGATGTGACAAAGGACTGTTATACAAAATATATTTAAACAACCTTTTAAAATTCAACAATAACAAAACAAGCCATTAAAAAATGGGCAAAAGACCTGAACAGACACTCCACCAGAAAAAATATACAGAGAGCAAGTAATCATACGGAAAGCTGTTAATACCATGTATCATTACAGAACTGCTATTAGCACAAGATACTACTCATCTATTACAACGGCCAATATCCTAAACACTGACAATACCGAATGCTGACACGGATATATAGAAACAGGAACTCTCTTATTCATTGCTGGTGGGAATGCAAAATGGTATGTCCACTTGGGAAAATAGTTTGGCAATTTCTCATAAAACTAAACATACTCTAACCATCCAGTAAACACACTCCTTAGTATTTACCCAAATGAAATGAAAACTTATGTCCACACAAAAACCTGCACAGGGATATTTGTAACAGCTTTATCCCTAATTATTAAAACTTGAAAGCAACCAAGCTGTTCTTCAGTGAGTGGATAAATAAACGGTGATACATCCAGATGATGTAGTATTATTCAATGCTAAAAAGAAGTGAGCTATCAAGGCATGGAAAGATACGGAAGAAACTTAAGTGGGTATTACCATGTAAAAGAAGACAATCTGAAAAGGCTACCTATAGCATAATTAACAATGTGACATTCTGGAAAAGGAAAATCTGTGGAGACAATAAAGTATCAGCGGTTGCCGAGGGTTAGAGGGAGGGAGGGATGAACAGAGCACACAGGATTTTTAGGGCAGTGAAACTATATTGTAGGATACGATAATCATGGATATGTCATCGCACACTTGTCAAAACCTGTGGAAGGCACGACACAAAGAATGAACCCTAACAGAAACTATGAACTTGAGGTGATAACGATGTGTCCACGGAAGTCCGTCAATTATAACAAATGGACCACTCTGGTAAGGAATGCTGACAGTGCAAGAGGTGTAGCTGTGTGAGGACAGGTTTATGTGGGAACACTCTACACTTCCCAGTTTTTCTGGGAACCTAAAACTGCTCTGAAAGATAAAATGTATTAATTAAAAAGGAAAGAAACAAAAGTGAAGATTTTGTTAAACTAAAGTTAATAGAGAAGACCATAGCCATTTACTGGCACTCCTATACTCATCCTAGAAAGAAAATTTCTCAAGTAGCAATTTTTAAAAACACTACAAAATTCTACCTTGTTCTATTATGTATCAAATAAAGAAAAAATCTTTCTTAATTTTGTTATACGTGTGCTGCACGTATAACAATGTCACAACATCTGTCTGATACACTAGAGCAAAATCAGTTTACACTCCCGCACATATATATACCCTCCTGTAACACCCCACCACCCATCCTAAGGTTCTGGTCCACAGATGCCACTTCTCTAAGAATGTCCTTGGAGGTGATGCACAAACCTTTTCCATCTCGAGGAGGAGCTCCCTTTGCTTTAAAACTGTCCACTGGTGCCTTTGAATCTGTTTCCAAGGCAATGCTTATCTGTATCTCAGACTTGAACTTGGTGTATTTATTACTCAGCAACTGGTACCATTTTGGTGCCTGGAGAAGAACGACAAAACACCTTCATAATTAACAGGAAATAAATAGTAGTGGGAAATGTTCTATAAGGTTCTAAATATATCTCCTGTAATTTCTCAGTACTTTCTCCTCTTAAAACAATTTTTTCACATTTTCCTCAAAAGAAATTAATCCTGCTTAGGAAGCTTACTGAATTTCCTCCCGAAGTAGAAGTTTAGAGTATCTTTCTTGTGGCTACTCCTATGTTTCAACAGATAATATATTAGAGAAAACACAATTTATTCCTTTCTAGCTTTCCACTCATGTCCCCAATTTCCCCTCATTCCTTAAACAAAAAAAGACTACCAATTCTCCATTTCCCTACCCCTAATTTTTCACTTTTTCTGTTATACCTATTCTGCCTGGCACATCTCTGCTTTGTTTTATTTATATCAAATAAGGAAAAGAAAAGCTTAATGTTAATAAAAACAGTAAGAAAATACTAAAGTAGCCCTGGCTGGTGTAGCTCAGTGGATTGAGCACGGGCCTGCGAACAAAAGGATTGTGGTTCGATTCCCAGTCAGGGCACATGCCTGGGTTGCAGGCCAGTTCCCAGGAGGGGACGCACGAGAGGCAACCATACATTGATATTTCTCTCCCTCTCTCCTTCCCTTCCCCTCTGAAGATAAATAAATAAAACCTTTAAAAAATACTAAAGTAAAGGCCTAATGGTTGAGTTCTGGGTTTTGAACTATGTGTTTGACTGATATTAAACTATACAGTTTTTCTCACAGAATGAAGTACCCTAAATTACCCAGATATTCCCCCCAGAGTAGCATCAGAAATTTCCGTCCCCAAACCAGCCTTCACAGTCTCATGGCCCAGGACCACGGGCGCCGTCAGTGCAGGAACCACTGGTGGGCAGGGCACCATTTCAACACCTGGGAACAGCGTCCTTACTCTGACCACTATTCTACAAAGGTACAGTCCAGTGCTTATACTGATCCAAACCAAAGCAGCTGATTTGGTTTGATAAGTTCTGTCTGATAAGTAAAATAGGATAAACTAGGCCATAGATTTAAAAAATTCGCAGCCAAGTTTATTTTTTAAGGTTAAACTTCATAATTTGTTATGGTATTTTTATGTTGTACTTCTTAAGACAAAATTTGTTTGCTCTTACATGTCTTGTGACAAACATTTTCTGATTTTAAGTACAAGCCTGAAAAAAATATTTTTATCTACTTGTAAACTTTATATTTTGTTACATAAGTCACAACAAATCTGAATTCTTCTATGTTTAATTTATTTACAGAAATTCAAATTATTTTTAACTTGAAATGTTTTACCGGCCAACTTCATATATTTTTGCTGGCAAACAGAACAATTGATTTTCCTAAACTAATGTAATTTTAAAACATTTCTCCTTAACTTCGACCACAAATACGATGACAAACTGTCCTAAAGCATGAGACAAGGAGAAAAGAAATGCCAAGTGCAGTTAGAGGTATGACCTCCTCTCGGATATCCTCCTCCTTAGAGGCTTTACCTTCTTTGTAACGAAAGCAACTGCAGAAACATCTTCCAGACACTTGGAAGCTGCAGCAGAGAAGCTGGGTGAGGGAAACATCAGGGACACAAGCATGACCCCAGGTCCTTTTTCAGGACCTAGGGGCAGACTGGTGATGAGTAAGTACCCAAGGACTGAGGATAAACGAGTCCTCTTTTAATGCATTTTAAAATTACAGTTTCTTTTGAACGATTCCAAATTTGGGCCAGGCTGACAGGCTTATCTGCAAATATCATTGCTATCAGCAGCAAAAATGTTAGTAACAGATAAGTTTTTCTTCACAGAATCCTACCTTATGATTCAAATCAAATACAGAGAAGTTTAAAACAAAAAAGATTTTTACTCTACTTTCTTTCAAAAACTGTGATAAAACAAAGACATAAAGAAAAACTAAACATAAACATGTCTAAAAGTCAATAATGTACAAAGAGGTTAAATGATAATCAAAAGACACAAGAAACATTTTCAATAACAAAAAGCCCTAACACAGAAACCAGGACGCCGAGCTTGCTCTCATGCATGTGTGAGTGCTCCCTGCCCGTCTCAGTGGGGGCAGGGTGGGGGGCTGCTGTTTGCATAGAGTTAGGTGGGTTTCCATAAGTTCACTTACTCTATTACGTATGGAAGGCAAGGAGCAAGAAGCAGGGAAACCAACTGGAAGGCTAATATGATAACCAAGGTAAAAAACAATGGTGGCAGGGAAAATGCAGAGTAGTAGATGGATCAGGAGGGAAAAAATTAACTAGAAAGGATGGCTACAGAGGCAGAAAAAGGGAGGTATCAAGAAAGACTTCTATATTTCTAGCTTGCAAAACTGGAAGGCGAGTGGAGGCCATCCACTGAAGTAAGGGACAGTGGAAGAACACCACCTTTAAAGCAAAGCTCAGGAGTTGCAGATGTTAAGCTCAAGGTAACAGCAACCTGACCATAGGTTTGAGCTCACAGAGAAGTTTCTTTGAGAAAGGCGGGCTCTAGGTCAGTGAAATGATTAGAAGGTTAGGGTTTTCTAAATCAAATGCACAAATAAAAACACAAGAACTGCCATAGTGGCATCAGGTCTCGGACTCCACACCCTTTCCATCAATCTGACTGCTATATATTGAAAACAAACAACTGTTTAACATAATCAGTAAAAACATCAAAAGTACAGTACCTGCTTTGTTTCTTGAGCAGTTCTTAAGTCTAGAAGAATGTAACCTATAGTTTCTTTGGCTGCAGTTAAAGGATCCAAGGCAAAACACTGGAGTTTGATAGGAGTACGTTGTAGCCTGTAACACGATTTATGTGGAAAGTAAAATAGCTTTTGCTTAGTATTAAACTGATTTTCTATTACCCTTGAAAAAGCTGCCTACTGCTATCAAGATTCCATATTTTCTGAAAAACTCTTCAACTGGCATGAAGTATTAATTTTATCGACTTATATACGAAACGTCAAAAATCTTAGTCTCTCTCCTCTAAGAGGCAGTAAAAATAACCATTACTCCTTAAGTTTGTTTTTAATTGTTTTTCTTATACTGTCAACCACATAAAACTACAAATATATATATATATATATATATATATATATATATATATATATATATATACTTAGAGCTCTTTTTGTACCTAAAACCCGAAATAAACTAGGGAAGTAAACACCTTAAAATCATAAGCTATTAAAACTAACAATGTAATGCATGACAGCGCTCCACAAGCACGGCCGTGACTGGTATGCCGGGAGGTCTTTTGCATCTGGAACCCCTAATACTGGCTCTTGCAGTAAGCGGATTAAATTTTGTCACCGCCTTTACCTAGTGGAACGGCTAAGAAACCTGCATATGGCAGAAAATCATCATTTACACAGTCCACTTCTCTGTGTCATTTTCTTAGCCGGTACACTCAGAGTGGTGCCACTGGGCACCACTACACAATGTACACTACACAATGTACAGACAACTACCAACGTAGTCACGAACATCTCACATCAGAACTCTGTCTAGGTAGACATTCCAGAAGTCACTGGGAGGAAATAAAACATTTTGATAGTCTCTAAAAATTTAATATCCTTACAAATAAACCCATGGACTAATCTAGCAAAAGAGGAAAATAAATTTCTCCTTGCTCTCATTTTTAACTTTGCATTTTGATTTGATTTAGTAGTAAGAAAGAGCAAGTACTGAAGTGATGCTATGTTTCCCAGAAATATCTTCTCAATCCTTTTAAAAATAAAAAGTATCAATGTTCTTGCCTGCTTCTGGTCATCAGAGTTCATGAAATAAATAAGAGGCTATGACTCACAGTCTGCTTTACAATAAAGTGTTTAAATGTCTAAAATCAAGTATAAAATTAATTTCAAAGATCCCTTATATAATTACTCTAATACATATCTATATATCCTTTGCAAGCCAGATAAAATATACAATAAATGAACAGAAATCACAATGAATTCAAAAGCATATTTAATACTGGGCAGACATCATTATAGCACTTCTAGATACCTAGTCTCTCATACCTTTGCAAAAAAAAAAAACAGGTAGGTGTAGTGGCGAAAAAGCTTAGGATCTGGTGCTAGCCGGCCTCGAGCTCCTCAAGCATCCAGCTGGGCTCTACCACTGTCAGCTAACTAACTTAGGACAAGTTACTTCACCTCTTTGGCTTCAGTCTTCTCATCTGTAACACGGGGGAAACACCTACTTCATAGAGTTGGTCTGATTTTTAAATGTATTATTGTTACAATGCCTTTTCAAAATTTCGTGGCACATTAATATTTGTTGAGTGATTTTTTATTACTATAATGTAATTTGTTTATGAATAGATTTATTTATAACAGCCTGAAAAAGCACAGAGCAAACTGACAATATACAGTCACCTGTGCTGATGGAGTGCTTTTCTGTCAATTTCCCAGGCTAACTCGGTGGCAAATTGTGGCTGGTCAGTATGGTCCACAGGATCAGTAGCCAACTGTTCTCCATCAAATTTTGCTTCTACTACAAGCACATGCTTTGGACGTTTGGGGAAATGGCGACCTGGAAAAAAAGACTATATAGGTTAAACAGAAGTATACAAAAATCAAATGTCATTTAGCATATGTTTTAAAAATTGATATATGTTAAGAGTGGCTGACTTATCATACAGTCCATAAGCTACCTCCCGAACACATGTTCACATACATGCCCACTCAAATTCAGTGTTCATAAAAAACATGAATCAGCCCTGGCTGGGCGGCTGGGTTGCAGCATCGTCCTATACACCAAAAGGTTGAGGGTTCAATCCCTGGTCAGGGCATGTACAGGAAGCAACTGATCACTGTTTCTCTCACATGGCTGTTTTTGTCTCTCTCTTTCCCCCCATCCCACTTCCTCGCTCTCTAAAACCAATAAACTATCCTCAGGTGAGGATTTTTTAAAAAAATGAATTAAATTGAAAGCTGTACAAATTAGTGCTTCTCAAACATTAATTTGTATATGAACCTGAAACCCTGTAAAACTGTAGATACTGGCTCAGTAGGTCTAGCGTGGGCCCAAGAGTCTCCATTTCTAACAAGATCCTAGGTAATGTCAATGCTATTGTCCTCAGTTCACACCTTGAGCATCAATGATCTCAGTAACATTTAGAAATAAAGAGTTAAAAATGTGATTACACCAATTTTAGATATTACCACATAATACAAAACAAAGTCATCTGGAGAGTTAGGAAATAAATTAGCAAAAACAAATTTACCTGCATATTAATTTTCCTGCTAACACAGTTAAAATTTTGCAAATTAGCCAAAGAGAAATAAACGCATGTATTTATTCATTCTATTCTCAAGGACAATGTTGCATATTTGCAAGAAATATTAAAGCATTCTATCTAGCCATTCCTTCATTGTTTACTGAAGGCACAGACAGAGACAGGTATTATGTCAGATGAATAGGATGCACAACAAAGTAAAACACAGTACTTGCCCTCAAAGAATGAAGGTCTAGTGGAAAGAGACAAAACACTGAAAACAGGAAGCTAAAGAACTAAGGGAGGAGCAGTAAGAATCTTACAGTCGACGTGTTCACAGGTCTGGAGAGGCGGATCTTGGTGAGGGGAGTTTTAATCACTGTGAAGTAAATTCATCTCTGCTGCTCCTCACCCTGGTACAAGCTTACTTAGGAATTAAGCTGATGAGAAAGATTTTGACTGCAAACCTGTGATTTTTACCTGAGGCTCTCACTGAAACCCCCTAATAGGAATCTTGCTACATATGGCCTGGCTCTCCCAATTAGCAGTCACAGAGGTTTCTCTCTGGACCTCATTTTCAGCTGTTCTAAAAGATCACTAGGTTCCCAAATGATTTTCACATATGTCAAAAAAAAAAAAAAACCCTACATTTTCAGACTATCGTAAGTATAACCTCCAATAAGCCTGAGAACAGAGGCTATGACGTAGTGCAATAAATAAGGAATACCTTGAGAACAGAAACCCCACCTTTTTTATCCTTACTATTCAGTACATGTCCCACATCCTGCTCATAGTAGAAACCCATCATTTTCTTTTGCACGAAGGTCACTGCTAGAAGTATAGCCAAGAAATTGCAAGCTGCTCAATATTATACAGTTGAAGGACTGGGAACACATGACTAGGTGGCAGGAAGGGAGATGAGGCTGAAAGAAATGCAAGCGACCTACCATAAAGGATATGCTATCCTAAGAAGTACAGACATCATTCTTTAGAGCACCAAAGGATTTTAAGAAAATGAGATCTGCATTTCAGAAGGAGTATCCCCAGACAGTAATGTGGACAGTATAGTTTCTGGAAAGGAAGAAAACATTTACGAAACAAGACTACTGAAGAGGTTATTACAATAAATTAGGTGGATAATGAGGGTCCCAAAGCAGGGCACTCACAATGGAAGCTCATTTATTTAAGTTTATATAAAGTATCTGCCAGCATTTTAAAAACAAAATCAACAACACTTGGTGATAATTTGGAAGCTGAGGATGGCGAGAGGAAGGGGATGACCCCCAGGTTCTTGACTGGAGGTGACATCGTGGTTAATGTGAAGAGAAATGCAAACACAAGAGGAGGAACCGTTTGGAGGAAGGGCCAGAAGAGTTTTAGACCCGCTTGTGACAACACCTAACTGACACCCGTGACTCCGGGTTCTCTTCCCTTCACACTGCTGCTGAACTAAGCCTGCAAAAAACTTTGTCCTACTTGGGAATATATGCCACCCCCTTAGGATTTAGCACATTCGACTATTTTCTTTAAGGAGCCCTCAAGGCCTGGTCACTCCAGGTACACAAGCTTATTTCTTCCCACAATATTCCTAAATACTCACCTTCCTCTACCCTGCTTGTCCTGCTGACCTCTCCACTGCTCGTGCCCAAACTGTCCTGGGTTGTCCAATCGCCTGGAATGATGTTCTTCCATCTCCCTACCCAAAGCTTACTTACCATTTTAAGCACTTCAGCCATCATCCCCACCCACCCCCAAAACTTGTGTTTATAGCCCACATCACATATTTTACTACGGTATATCCCAACATACTGTGTCCTGCACATTAATTTGATATTCCCAAGTAGACAAACGCCTGCATCTTTGAAGGGAAAGACAGCGCCTCTTATTCCCATTTCCTCATAGCATGGGATAAGTCCAAAAGCTTTTCTTAACAACATGATAATGAATTTCAGTCCTATGTCTTTATTTTTTTAAACAAGTTTTTTATTTTTAGATTTTTTTTTCTTTTTTAAAATATTTTATTTATTTTTAGAAAGAAGGGAAGGGAAGGAGAAAGGGAGAAAACTATCAATGTGTGGTAGCCTCTCACATGCCCCCTACTGGGGACCTGGACCGCACCCAGGCCTGTGCCCTGACTGGGAATCGAACTCGTGACCCTTTGGTTCGCAGCCTGGACTCAATCCACTGAGCTACCCCAGTCAGGAGTACTATGTCTTTTAAACAATTAGCAACCTAACAGTTACTAATTGTTAGAAACTGTCCCAACACTCTACAGCTTGTCATTCTACTGTTCCAAAACTCAAACATTCGGTTTACAGTATTTACTTCCCCCTCACCCTGCAAAAAGCGCCAAGCCACCACAAGATACCTCCCACGGAGGGATGGGGGGGAAGGCCGGTTGTGCCTCTGGCCCACTCGACATGACTTCTTCTTGCATGTTCTTTACAACCCGTCCTCAGTTGCCCTGCCAACTCCCAAGCCCTCCACTTTCCTGCAGTTGGCTCTCCAACCACACTGAATTTAAGCAACCACAGAACACACCTTGCTTGTCCATACCTTAAGTGCTCTTTGTCTTTCTCTTTGCCTGCTTCCCTTTGACTTTCCTTTTTTCACCTGTCAAATTCCTAACCATCCTTTAGGACCCAAATAAGCGTCACCTCCTGGGGGAACCTCCCCCAACTTCCCTAAAGATAGTCATTCCATTCCCTCTTTCTTACCCTGATGAATTATTTGTTGACACATTGTCCATCCTACATCCTTAGCTTTTAGAACCAGGATTGTTTTATTCTGACATTCCCAACACTGTACCTGATGCTCAATGAGTCTCCAGTAAACAGATGTCAATAAACCAAACTCCAGGACACGCACACTAGCACTGGGGCCTCTTGACAACCTTTAAGTCCTCCATCAAGACTTGTAAAGGGCATGCCCTCCACAATACTCTGAAACCGCAGGAAGTATGTATTGGAGTCAAAGGAAAATTCTTGGAAATGCTGTTACCGGGAGGTCGCTGAACAGAACGTGCTCTCCAGGCACACTTTCAGCTAATATATAAAAGTCATCGACATGCTGCTGCTTCTGGAAATCGTTTCTCCTACAATCTCTGGGGCTGCGGCTAGTCACACTAAATATCACCTATCCTTAATAGCGTTCATACTCCCTTGAGAGATTTTTAAATCAATTGCCTAACAGACCTCACCACGTACAACTTCAAACAAGTCTTTGGGGACCACGAAAGCAAAGATGACAAGGTTCTTAGGGCTTACAAAGCCTCGCTCCCACATCACTGCGTTAAAATTCAGGAAGCAGCAGTTGCATAAGTCAGTCCTAGGCCGCTTACCTTCTACGATGGACACAACGATGAGCAGTGGGTCGGACTTGGAGACCATGGCTGCGGTATGCGGCCGGCAGGCGGGGTCTGCTGGACGGAAGGGGACCCCAGCTGAGTTTCGGGTAGCCTGCGACCCCCGGCGGGGCTGCCGGCACGGCTCCCACCGCCCGCTCCGGGCCCCGGACGCCGGGACCCAGCTCTGCGGCCGGATCCCGCCGCAGCCTGCAGCACCCCCGGCTCCCCGACTCCGGGCCGCCAGCCCAGCTCCTAACCCTGCCCAGATTCAAGACAAAAAGCCGTCCCGCCACCCGGGCGGGCCAGTCTGCAACCAGAAGGCAGCCCGCCGCCTAAGGACCTTTTGCCGCCCGCGTAGCCGCTTTTCAAACGCCCGGGCAGCTGCCGCGGCCACTGCCGCCGTCGCCGCCCTCAGCTTCCGCCTAGCAACCAGGCCCGCAGGCCCAGTGCCCGGGAGAGGCCGGAGGACAAAGGGTAATAGAGACCAGGGCAGATGAGGATAGAACGCCCCTCGACCCACTGTGCCTCCTGCCCTTTTACGCACGGTTCCACCGCCCCAGGGAGACGACTAGACCATTACCTCACAGCGCCCTCTGCTAGCCGGACGAGGGAAGGCAGGCTATTTGGGGGGAACAGCTGCGCAGGCGCACTACTGCAGTAAAGGCTTCCAGAAGTTCCCTTCTGAAGAGTGTGAGTGTAGTGTATTCTCTGCATTATGCTCTGGACAAAACCTGGGAAATATATCAATAGAGATTTTTTAGGAATCTAGCTCGCTTCAAGCCCCTACTGTCAAAACTGTGTAAAGGTCAAATCGCAGAAAAATAATGAGTTAAGTCTGAGTTCTGAAATTGTCCTGGCGCAGCACCTTAAGTTTGTACGCTTTGAAAACAAGTAGCGTCAATACGGTAATTACTGTAACTGGTGGTGGTGACGTAAGGTCTCCGAGAATTTCCTGTACAGGAAAAATTACCCTAAAACGAAAACATTGTCACGTGGGCAGAAAAATTAAAGGTATACGCTCGTCTACTCCGTGACCAGAAACTAACAAATTAGCAAAAGCAAGACCAAAAATTAAACAAGGCATCGAAATGCTGTCAACCGACGCTTTTTTTCTCCGATGGACAGACTTCAGCAGATCAGGATTTGGGACCTACCTCTGCCAGTTACATGCTGGGTGACCTTAGGCAAGTCATTTTACCTCTTTGAGCCTCAGTGTCAGCTAAACAACAGTAGTATACATGAACCCCTAGTTCAGGACTTAAATGTAGTAAATTCCATTTAGTTGTATTTTTATATGAACAACTTTAGATCTTAAGTGAAAGAAGTAGAAACTGCCACCAATACAACTTGTTGTTTTGCTTTATAATATCCAGCAGAGCTTGAAATCTAGATTTTAAACCATCACTCAATACCAGAGAATAACTTTAGTCAGAAAAAAATCTGACAAATCATTAAAATTAACTAATAAACTCTTTCACATAGTAAAATTTCACATAGTTTCCTTTCCTGAATTCCCTAACCCCCCTTAAAAAAAAAAACCACTATTAACTGTACTTTTAAAATCATCTCATCATAGCTACTGAAAGATCAACCTAGTTGGCAGGATGTTGCTGGGTTGTTTTTTTTTTTTTTAACAGACTGTACAAAATGAATGACATGAAGTTTTCCATTTAGCTCATCTAGAAATGGAATTATAACTCATCAGCATCTATAGCCTCCTTGTCTGTTATTCAATAATCTAATTTCCTTTCATATGTGATATTAAACAGTAGTAAATTCAGTTCTAACATAGATCATTATATTTTAGCTTAATTCATAAGAGCAAATTTTGTTAGAAGTTTATGAAGCATCAATTACTGTTTCAAAATACATAAGTAAATGCCTATAAAGTATAAAATTTTGTGTATTAGACAATGTGAGATTCATTATATTATAAACATGCAAATTCAATCCAACAAGTTTTAGTAAACACATACAAAAAACCACAAAGCCTTCTGACTCATTTTAAAGCTTTCTTTTTCTGTAGCTATTTTACATGTTGAAAAAACACTTTACTTGTGCAATGTCTCTATATTTTCAATCTTTTGGACAACTTCTGTAGCCCACCATAGGAGGGACCATGAGCTGCATTCCCTTTCCTCAGCCCCTCCTCTTTTTGTGTCTCCCTGCCACACAAATACTCTCACACACACATGTTAAAACTTAAGGCAAGTACCCAGGGTTATTAAAATGAACACATCGGTTGAATAACTACTATTTTTAAGAGCATGGTACCAGACTCGCACCTTCAAGTGTTTAGAAAACAGCCTCCTTCTGGAAGAGGGAACAGGAGTGGAGGAAGTCACTAGTACTCACTTAGTGCCAAGGCGATCTGACTTCCAGTCCAGGCTCTGATTTCATTAAACTTGGCAATTAACTTGGCTGCCTTTAGTTCCTTGAAGAAGGGCCACAGATGTCGATGGAAGGAGAGGTCATGTCGCCCAGCAGCAGAGTGACATACATCTGCATTCCGAGATCCACAATTTATTAGCTTTGTGATTTGGCCAAGTCATTTTTCTCTGAACCTCAGTCTTCCCTGTTGGTCAAATAGGATTAATAGTCCTTAAATCACATGCTTTTTACAAGGATTAAACGGCATTGCCTCTGTGAGGGGCCCAGGTTGTGATGAAATCCCTGAATGTGGTAGCTTATTCTTTATTGTTAACATGGACCAGACATAAGGAGATTCTTACACTCCCTGATCTTGGCCTATACATATGTTCTAGGGGCAATATCCTCCCAAACAGCCCCTCTCCCTCGCTTTTGTGAAAGACCACAGAAGAGCATCCCGAAATCAAATGCTCTTTCAGGTCAGGCAGGTGCTGTCGACTAACTAGCGAACTGGGCTGGGCCTGGCCTGCACAGAAGCAGAGCCCGGTGGAGGTCTGAGAGGATGGCCCTTCTCTCTGCCCCAGCTGGCTATTGCCATGCAGCAAAAGCCAGTTTTCCCAAATTTCCACAAGAAACTAGAATGACAGATTTTCATGGGAACCCATCCTATTTTTAAATGTTAGTAACTAAGTGCAGTTAAACAAACAAAAACACAGCATGAGCCAAACCAAAATTTCGGCCTGCCACAGATTTGTCACCTCTGACCTAAATTCATTAAGTGTTTGTAACAGGTGTCCCTGAAGGGTAGAGAAATGGAGTAGTAAGGAAAGAAGTCGAGATTTTCTAAAACTGAGAAGGAAAGGGATGAAGGAGAGTGAAGGGGACCCACATTTCTCTCCTTGGCAGAACCTTCAGGAGGGGACAGAAAAAGGGACTCACTCCATGTGGTCTCTAGGGAAGTGAGACCTTAGGCGCCAATATATCATCATCGGCACGGGTTCTTATGCCTCTAATTTGACGCAAAATTTGTGAACTCGCTAACTTCAAGGGACCATGGAGGCTTGGGTGATGGACAGTTTATCAGTGACCAGTTTGGGCAAAAACTAGCAAGGCCTCCCGAAATATTTGCTCTATGTCAAAATCCCAGCATCTTTGAACACTTTCTGTATGGAGGAGGGAACCCCAAAGATGGTTGAGATTCAATTGCCTATTGCCTGGCAGAAGGAGCCTAGAGGTGAATTTAAGAGTCTAAAGAAAAGCTACATTTCTCACACTCCTTCCTTTGTGGCCTAAGCTTTATGGGGTTGCCTCAGGCTGGGGTGACCTCTGAGCCACCCTGCCATGGGTGTGTCACAGTGGCTTACTCTGAGGCCAGGTTCAGAGTAGAGGGTGTGAGAATGCCCTCTACTCCACAGAGAACAGAGAGAGCTGGAGATAATTCTGGGAAGGTGGGAAAGGACTGCAGGCCATCAGAAAAGGCTGCTTGGCCGCTTGGGAAAGACTCTGCTGTTGGTAGAGTGCCTGCACCCTAGAGGCAGAAACTTTAGAGAAGGCTTCATTTTAGGAGTAGAGCGAGATGGTAGGTGCTAAAATGAAGGACCTCCCACTGTAACTCTGTGATGTGGAGAAACACTATGTAACATTGTGGGACTTTGATTCACCTCTGTAATGTCTTCGGAGTGTCATTTTTTTTTCCTTTAAAAAGCTTCCTTGCCAAATACCGAAGCCAATAGTGGAGGAAGCGCTGGTGCCAGCCTACTCAGCTGTCTAGAGAAATTCTCCAGGCTTCTGGGTGAGTGGTTTGGCCCATAGAAGTCGACCCCGCTGAATGGAAACATGGGATTTTCTGTAGGACAAGATATCTCTTGTGCAATCGTTTTATTTAATGCTGATATTCCAAGTACACTCAAAGGTTATAAAATTCTTCCCTACCTCTATGTTATAATGAACAACAAAAATTAAAACAGGCAATTAAAAAAAAAACAACTTTCTCTTGAACTTAAAGAAAGCTTCTAAACATGCGGCCCCGGATTCAGAGGAGATAGAAGCTCCTCTCAACTTGTCGCTCACTTTCCTGGGCGATAGCACACACAGCTCCCCGAGCCAGTGGCCAGCAAGCTTCGCTGCGCATCTTGGTGAGCGGTATAACAAAGCCAAGCCATTAAGCCGTGGCAGTTGCATAACTCACAAAACTGTCCTTCCCAAATTACTGCATGTGTCTGTGATGCCAGCGTAATACTTTTTATTTGCATAAATGTGTACACTTCCAAGTAAATTCTAGCAAGTGTAACAGGCAACAGGATGTTGAATGGGGACTTTGGTGCCTTGGAGTCATCACTCCTGACCCAAAGGATAAAAGAGAAGTATCATGTCTTCCTCATTATGAAACGCACCCAAGATCGCTAAGGCCCAGACACATCTCCCAGGCTTTATAAGAGACGACCACACTGGCTTTGCTACCCCCACCATTAGTCCAGCACCCACCTAACACTATATTCGAAGATGATGAGCCAAGGAGTGGTGAGTGATAAGCCTGAGGTCCTTCTTGTGGTAAAGGGTGGCAGACTTCCCCTCCTCACCCCAAGCTGAGTGAAAGGGATTGTATCCCAAGGAGCCTCCAAGAGGACAGGCCACCAGATAAAGAAGCTGTAGCAGCATGATGCTGTGGGAGGCACAGAATCCAACACAGAAACTGATCTGGTTTCAGAAACAGCTGATTAAGAGGGGTAAAAAGTAACTGAGTTAGACAGGTCTCCCAGAACAGAATATATTGCATGGGGAAGCCCACCGCCACCATGCTGTTCCCACCAACATTGCCCATAAAAATAATTCACACATGTGTCCCAGGGGAGACTCAACATTTCGCTGGGAACCACTGAGTGCATCAGAGTCTGATAGATCTAGAACAGAGAAAGAGCAAAAGGCAAGAGATGACCACACCTCCATCTGCTAAGGTAGGGATATGTGTAGTCTTTCTCCACTGTACTACAATTCTTTGGAGTGAAGGGCCCCAAAAGAAAGAGAGGAGTGGGAATAAAACAGTTGGTCTCATTTGTTTCTTAATCTTAAATCCCTTAGGAGGAAATTTTGCAGGAACAGGGAGGATGGGAAGAGATGAGGTTTCAGACAGAAATGAGGTAGAATTTTAAATTGGCCTGAACTGATATTTTAATAGCTGAAAATGATCAGAAAGCTATAGAATCGGACTAAGCTGTCATAAAGGAATAGGAGGAGGAGACTCAATGGAGCACAGTTGAAAAGAGTGATCAGAGAAAAATGAAACCCTTTCATATTTGTACTGACCAAAGTTCAGATTGTTGAACAAACCAGTTATTTAATAATAAGAAAAACAGTGATGTCCTATTGACTTCTGATCTTTTCAGCAACACTGTGGAGAGTAAAGCAGGGATGTTATCACTTTTTTTAATAGACTTATTTTTTTTAAGATTTAATTTATTTTTAGAGAGAGGGGAAGAGAAGGAGAAAGAGAGGGAGAGAAACATCAGTGTGTGGTTGCCTCTCACACACTCCCTACTGGGGACCTGGCCTGCAACCCAGACATGTGCCCTGACTGGGAATCGAACCGGTGGCCTTCTGGTTTGCAGGCTGGCACTCAGTCCTCTGAGTTACATCAGTTAGGGCTCCTCATTTTTAAACAGAGGAGAAAGAATGAAGTTGGAGCTCAGGTCTTCTGATTGCTTGTGTTAAGCTACCTCAAGCTGGGGTACACATGTGACCACTGGTTAGTCAATAGTCAGAAATTAAAACATTCTTTTTATATTAAAACAAACATGAAGCTATATAGATACAATAGACAACATTATTTTTAAGGATAAAACATA